>CATIWF010150087.1:0-16080 GCA_949630135.1 Balakata baccata | reverse complement strand
GGACTTAAAATTCATAGATAGGCCACTAAGGCCCAAGCCCGACCGATTCTTTAAGTGGCCAAGAGACAAGAAACAGTGCAAGCAGCACTGCTTCTAGTCTGAAAGCAATTAGGGAAAAACAAAGCCTACATTCATCATTTTCGCCGGTTCATCCTTCTCGCCAAGATAGATCGAGGAGAACTGGGGCTCATCCTAATGCAACCAAGAATATACACAACTTCACTCTTTTACAGGCTTCTATAACAGATATCATTAACCACAATGGAGGCAATTGTATGCCTAGTTATCGTTGGTCTGTTTCTACTTTGGATTTTCGTACGCTGGATCCGGAGAAGATATCAGAACTCTTTGGTTTGAAAGATTAAATCCAGGGGAAATGATTCTTGATTATGCACGTTGAGTTATTTTGGTATATTGTTCGGTTTCTCACTT
Source organism: Balakata baccata (assembly GCA_949630135.1). Lineage (NCBI taxonomy): Eukaryota > Viridiplantae > Streptophyta > Magnoliopsida > Malpighiales > Euphorbiaceae > Balakata > Balakata baccata. Next base: position 15,648 of record CATIWF010150087.1, on the reverse strand, counting down.
GAGATCAATAGAAATTTGAATGAAATTGCATATATTTTAGATTTCACATAACATTATAATTATAATTCATCCTGGGAAATTAGTTTGATTGGCCCAAACCAAACTAAAATATTTCGGCTCAATTTATACGGTTTTTTTTTAAATATTATATAAAATTATACAAAAAAAGAAGTTTGGTCTGTTTTTTTTTTCTAATTATTTTTCATCATCAATAGCAAAATCAAATAAAAAAAATTGAATCAAAACACACCAAATTGTATTTGGGTTTGGTTTTGCTAAGCCCTATTAAATATAGATGTGTTTGTTTGCATGATGCATGTGTAAGGAGCAGATGGCCACATATATATAATCATGTAATCTAGAGATTGATGAAATAAATAGATGAAAATTAAGTTGTCAAAATAAGAGATCAACCCAATCCATAATAATAATAAGAGGTAATATTGTTCACTACTCAAGGAACAAAACAAACAGGTAAGAAGTTTAAGAATCAATAACCCAGGCAGCAAATCTTGGTTAATGATGATGGATTAGGTTGACAATGCAAGTTCCAATATAAAACAACACCAATTATGCACACACGTCCCACTAGCTTCTATATATATATAAGCTAGTTATCTTTCATTTCTTATTATGAAAGAAAATTTGTTTTTCTATGAGTAATTTTGTGAATTATATCAAGTGTTTTAAAACCATTGAATCATTAACTTTTAATCTTATCCATTTATTATCAATGGCTGAGATTAAAAGTTGATCTAATGGTACTAAACCTATAAATATAAATTACACCAAATGCATCACATAAATCTTCCTTTTCTATTTATTCTCAAACCCAAGAAAGTAAAAGAAAAGGAAGAGTTAGAAAATTGTGAAAATGTGATGGGGCCATGGAGGAATTCAACAAAATTTTGAATACTCAAGTAGTTCTTTTCAAAAATGTTTTAATCAAGAAGATTAAAAAGAAAAAAAAAAAAAAGCAGCCAAAAATTTAGAACTTATTTCTTCAAGACAAGTATACGCTGTTATTTGTTGCCCATCTTCCACATCCTCAGTTTTGATGCCTGAAAAAATCAGCACCATCCTCCACATCATCAGTTTTGATGCTTCCACTTTGAGCCATAAGTACTCTATACACTCGCTTTGAACAAATCCTCCCAACTCTTCTTTCACCACCAACTAAACCTTCTGCGGTCAAGTCCTCAAGAAGAAACTCCTTTTCATGCACCTGCCATATGATATGAAAGATAAATGTGTCTTACAGAAATAGTGCTAACAACTTCATATAAAAAGAGAGAGAGAGAACAAACTATAAATTCAATGACCACACTCTTCATAACAGAAGTCCGATATAGAGTTAGTTTATCCAAATAACATTAAAGCAGTATTCATTTCTACCCTTGTAAAGTACTTTGATGGGATAGCCTTCATTCCAGTTTAAGATATCCCAGATAATCATAGCCGAAACTGAAACACACAACAGACGCAAAAAAAACAAAAAACTTGAAGAAATTTGAAAAATTGTTGTTCAATTAAGTCAACTCTTGGCACTAAGCTTAAATAACTTCACCCCGGTATTTTCATAATTCCATTCCATCAAGTGCAATATTGAAATGCAAGTATGTCTTTGATGTATTCCCTTTGTCCCAAAAAGATAGACTTCTTTTCAGACATATTATGAAAATTTAGATAATATGGTTGAAATTATTCTTTTTGCCTAACATACTCCTACGTTAATTAATTATGAGCAATTTTGAAAAACTAAGAAATGATATTCATGTTTGTTGACAACACGACACATTAAATTGGGACATAATAAAGAATTAACAAATAATTATATTCTTAAAAAGGAAAGTGTACTATCTTTCCCGGATGGAGAGAGCATATAACAATATTTTGCTATAGTTGCCTACTTCTATAGTCTCGGTACCCAAAATTTTGGGAATACTCTGAATCATGTATAATAAATGTAAAAAATCTGAATTTATTTGCAGCACTTATCTATATCGTGATCACCATTTCAATTGTCACCAGCACAGCAAAATGTTACAGTCTCAAAGAAATTGAAATGGTAGAAAACAAAAGGCACCTAACAATAGGCACACACACAAGCCTGGTGATTAACTACAACTTCAGTCCAAAAGAACACTTTCACTCGCCTAGTTCACCTTGAAATGTTATTTAAATATATACACTAAAACCTAAAAAGTCCTCACTCCAAAGCACCTAACGATTTTGTAACTGAAGCTAAAAGAGTACTTTCACTTCCTAAGTTCACCTTGAAATCTTATTTAAATATATACACTAAAACCTAAGAAGTTGTTACTCCAAAGTACCCAAAGATTCTTACAAGCAGTTCAAACTCAAAAGGCAAAAGATTTAGAAATACGTTGAGCTTTATGGTCTTGGAATTCACACACAGCAAGCTAGAGGCAATGCTAAATGGGCCCAAGTGTACCCTTAAATCCAAACCCAAATTGCCTTTAGCAGACCCAAGGTTGTGAAATGCCCCAAGCACTGGCGAGCTCTAAAACTTAATTACTCACTGTTCCAAGTCACTTCTAACCTCCAAGTTATTTGCATGCAAAAATTATGTGAACAACAGAACTATTCATGATAATTTTTTGGTATGCATATGTGGAGAAACAAAGTCTTTCAAGTTAGGCATCCTATAAAGGTGTTGCTACTGTACGGAAATATGTACCATATAGGCCATTAAAGATGGAGCGACATTGATAAAAAATCCCAAGCATCAGCAGGGAAATATAAAAGACATCCTGCTCATCCTTACCGATATACTAGGGTCCATGTAAACATGCAAAAGAGATTTCATGGTAGGATACTTCTTCCATATAGCAACAGCAAATCGAGGCTGCACCTTTGGAATAGATATCAATGCTTTTAACCTGAAATTAGAAAGAAAAATCACAAATTATATAGGCAGTGGCTCCATGAAAAATAAGTGAAGGCAGATAAAAGATTGAGACACATGATTTAGCATTTCTTGGATAGAGATCCAGATGAGTTTCATATCCTTGGTGGAATTCAAAGAGGTAAACTTAATATCTTTCTGTAACTTAACAATGGATATTGCAAGTAACCTCTATTTCGGACTGTTAACTAATCATATAGTGGTCATGCATACAATATTTTTATATAATGGGTGATTCTTAGGACCCAAAACTCCCTCCTGCAATCCACAAGCAAACACAGCACAATACCGGCAGTAATAGAACAACAACTCAAATATGAAGGTAAGGTGTATTGATTGATGGAATGAAATCAAAGAACTGAATGAAAACAAAGGAGATATTCAAGAGTCTCCCCAAGTTCTCCCAATAGAATACCCAAGAGAAAATACTCACATATCCCACACTGCTCACAAACCCTTTATTTATACATATACTAATCCCAAGACATAACAGAATGCCCAGCTAAAAACCACCCTATATTCTCTCATACCAGCTCAGCATAACAAATTTCTACCACCTAGCAGTCCTAATTGGGGCCTAACAGTGACCCACTTGACTTATGAGCTAAAGTTTTATTTTAGATGATTTCATACAATAAACAGATTATTATACAACTCTAATGAAAGATGAAAAACTTTATACATGATACAATAATAGAGTACCTCTGCATGAAAGAGCAATATTCAGTTGCTCTTGGTTTCTGTGCATTCCAGTTCTCTCCAAAATTTTCTCCACCCCTATTTAGGTTTCACGTTTTTTTTGGTTTTGCATTTGCCTTTTTCTCTCACTCCAGTTGGGGAAGGGTGACAGAGAATGCATTTATTATAATTCTCAAATTCTTCCATGCATCTATCCATGTGACTATTTGGTAAAAATAATGAACGTGTATTTAAGGATGTGTTATAAAAGTAGCAAATATGTTCAGTATGCACATTCACGTTAATATTTATAACATAATTTTCAAAACGTAGAAACTCCAACAAAGAGAACATATGACTTTCTGATGAAGGTAAAACTGAAATGCAATTGATGCGATGGGAGAAAAACTTTACAGTTACCATAAATAGTATTTGATTTATTTTAAAATGTGGTACAACAATGAATAATCTGAGAAATATAATTTAGAACATCATTACTCACCATGGACTTTTCTTTATTAAATTCCTGTCAGTGGAACCCTTTGGGATCAGGGATCCATTAGCATTCACTGATAGTCTTGTTAACTTATTTCTGCAATTTTTCATTTAAAAAAAAAATTAGATAGATTTGGAAAATTCCTCTGATAAAGCATAAAAGTTTATGTAGGACGCACAGATTTTTATCCAGCATAAATGAAATGCCTCAGATGTTGTCAACTTTTATTATGGACAAAAGTGTACATATTAAAAACCTGAATTGACAAGACGCTAAGCTACACGTCAAACCAACAATATGCTCTGCAAGTTCAGCTTCATCTATACAATTCCTATAATGAACCCTGGCAAAATGAGTGGTCAATTTCGCCAGTACCTGCTGGAAAAAGGTTCAGAGATCATGATAAACTACTTCAAAATGTATAGAAATTGCATGCTGAGAACTCTATCTATCCCATTAATATAGAGTCGGTAGTTTGACCTCTTCAATAGGTGGACATCTCCAACCACTATCATTTGCTGGGTTCTTGTACTGCTCCTTTTCCCTAAAATTGCCAATATCAACATTTGAAGCAATAATAAATTTTGAATAGCAAATACAGAAAAATGGTGCCAAAAGCAATTCTAGGAGTAAAATCTTAATATAACTATAAATTGCCAGGTATGCACATGTAGTAGCTTGTATATCAAGTGATCATATATGCGTGAAAACATAGAACCTATTACACAAATAAGAACATATCAAATTTTCATAATGCTGGCCAGCATTTAATGGAAGGTGCCTGCAGAAAATGGAATATCTATTGTAGGAGCTGGCAAAAACTGAGCCACACATTAGGCTAACAATAATGGACAGCTTACCATATGAATCTATAAATATATGTACATACAAACAAAAAGCACAAGTGAAAAATCAACAGTAACTATCTTGATGAATTATGGACATCAAGTATCAGTCAACATCACAAATTCAAGAATTAAATCCACTGCGAACAGCATTGAAGAGACAATATCATTTCATCTGATGAAAAAAGACTCTCTACCAATGGGAAACTATAAAAAAATTTTAAAATATAACGAGTAATAAAAGTTCATGCATATACATGTATGTGAGTGGGACGGAGAGAGAAGAAATGAACTAAAATCTGAAAAGAATATAGACCATAGTGAAGCACTTTCAAGAAATGTTCAGTTTTAAATTTGGAAAAAGTTGGCATTTTCTGTGTTATTAGCCCTGAAGATTGAGTTCACTAAAAATGTATGGAACTCAAAAAATTTACTCCTGCAGCAACATGAACAGTAAAACGAAAATACTACTAGAAGAATCATAACAACATGATAGTCCTGTAGCCAGCTTAATTATAGCCTTGCCTCAGCTCTCCTTCACTTAGAATAATCTCATCCTGAAGTTTGACATTTAGATGACTTCGCAAATCTAACGGTTTTGAAGGCAATACTTTGGCTTTTCTTTCTTTGCATTCCAAAATGAATAATCATAACAGGTTTTAAGTTTTAACATAAAATAACGCAATAAAATGAACTAACATCTCAGTCTCACACTAAATAACTCTTTCCTAAAATAAATTCACAATCCTAATGATTCCAAAATCCCATTGTATTACTCCGTTTATATAAAACTCTTCCATATTGAATCAAATTTCATCTTATCGTTATCAATCAAATAATGCAAATCATGATTGAATAAGAGGAATTTCAGACAAAAAGCTCACTTATAGCAAACATCAGATTGCAGCTGAAACAATATGGGCATAAAGTGATGAAAAATAGAAACAATCTGACACAAAAAGATGACAATAGTAACAAGATAAAAATTCACTTGGCAGCTCTTCACCTTTTATTGATATATGCTGTCAGTCTGTTTGTGAGATAGCATACTGTATAAGATGAATAATAGCATTGCACTCTAGAAACATGATCAATAAGTGATTCATTGATAACAAGATTGCAGAATTCTTCAGCCTCAAACACAAGTAATACATATCGAATCACGGTTCCTTTGGGAGAAAGCTGCAATAAATTTGAAAAGAAAAAAATTGAATTTTAAGACATGATAACCGGAGATAGGCATCTTTAACATGCTATCCCTATCCAACAATGTGAACCTAATTACATTCCAACTTCAAAAGAATTCAAACAAGATGTTCAAAAGAATTCAAACAAAATAACATATTATCTACAATCTTTTATATTACATTGTATTTACAAAATCAACCAACAGCAAGAATTAATTACCTCAGAAATGCTTTCCGGAACACTCATGGTCCACACAATAGATTTTTCAATTGGATTTGAAGTTATGCGGTATGTAAGGCCTTTTTCAGCAAACCTATTAAGCAAATGTCCTGTAATAGTAGGTAAAATAAGCAAGAAACATATTAGAAAGAAAAAATCTGCCGAAATGACAAGACGAAAATATAAAAGAAAACAAACTCACCCCCAACGGACCTCTGTTCAACTACTTTAGTGTCTATTTCAGCAACAATAGATTTTAAAGCAAACTTCCCTTTTTCCCACTTTTGTTTTTCCTTATCCAATTTTTTCAATTCCACAGCCTGAGCCTTCAGAGTTGCTTTCTGCAACTTCTCTTGCTGTTCAACAGATTCCAGTTAGTTAATTTTATGTATTATGTGATATGCAATAACAGTTCAATGCCATCATTGAGATACTTGCTTCTTTCTTAAGCTTTTTTTCCTCCATTAAGTGAGTCCTTTCCTCTTTTGTCAACTCTTTCTTCCTTGTTGCTTTGTTTGTATCTCTTTTCTTTTCCACATGATCATTGATTCCTTTCTGTTCTATAATGTTACTTATCTTCTCCATGCTAAAATTTTCTTTATCAGGATCATCAGTTTCCTGATTCAATGTCAATAAATAATTAGAAAAATAAAAACTGACCAAAACTTACAGTTATTGTGAAGGAATGAGGCAAGCATAGCACTTGATGTCTCTGAATAGGGAAGTTTAAAGTCAGGAAAAGGAAATTACAGCAAGCTTTGAATAACAGATCTTTTGCCACAAGTATAAAAACACTTTTTCGTAAAGATATCAGGATATCATCATAAAAAGTTTGATTTCATAGTAACATTACCAAAAAGGGTGTCCCCAGTGCATGAGGCTCCTTCCTTTGTGAGGGTCGGAGGAGGGGCATCTACTACACAACCAATAACTCAGTGTAAATTTGCATATCTTTAGTAAGTCCAAAAAATTACTGATGTGTAACTGTTGCAATTACTTGAACAATTTAAAATATGACATTAAAAGTTTAAGCACACAGAATGATGTCACACATGATTCTTCTCGTAAACCTGATAATAAGATAAGATTTTAATTTCCGAAACATATACTATAGGCTTTTTCACTCACATCTCCAACAATGAGAACCTTAATATAAACACCTTATGGGATTTTCATTTATACCTTGATTCCCTTAACTTTGAACTTTGAATACCTTTCTAAAATTATGCCCATTCCCCACCACTGCACAAAAAATATATTGCAGCTCTTTGCTTTCCCATTCATTTACAGGAAACATAAATTTGTGTTACTGTCTACATAGTTGATATAAGATAAACCAGAGGGAATGAATATGTTGATCAAAGTCACAAAGAACTGTAGCGAAATTATGCATTTCAGGGAGTTCCTAAATTCTAAAGCTCCCAAGGCTAGCAGACAGCAGATTGGTAGGATAAAGTGCAGAATTGTAGATACATAAAAAAAAAAAAAAAGTACAGATATAGTTTTGAGCAGAAAAAGACAGTAAAGCTTTTCATAACAACAAAACATCCAAAGGGATTCTTCCTGTAATGTATAAAGGGCAGCTTTGGGTAAAATTGTTGCTAATTTGTGTAATAGTAGAATTTTCGGGAGAAAATAAATTGTAATGTGATCTGAATTTTATATAAATTTGTTTGGAAAAATCAAATAGAAGATAAAAGATCCTAAGTTTCATGATTATAATCTCATAGCCTTAACAACCAACGTCTTGCTAGCATCACACTAAAGGTTATAATTAGATCATACAATAAATCATTTTCAAAATAACTGTCACAAATCAACAAGTTATTGAACAATGAAGAAACAGAATGTACACATACCATGACAGAAAGGAGAATGCCAAAATAGATGTGGAAACACAATGATGAATATGATAAGGAAAGAATGCATTTGCTGGAAGGTGGAAGTATTCCACATTAAGGTAAAACGGAGACAAGGGTGATTAATGGAGTCGTACAATGGGATTCTTTTTTTTTTTTTTTCCTTAATTAATCACAATGTCAATTTCTCTCTTTTTTTGTTTTCAGGAAAAATTCCCCCATCTTCTTTTCTACCAATTCACTACTATCCCATAAGAGAGTAATACTGTTCAAATGCCTACTTTTAACCTTCACTAGATTTGAAATGATAAATATGAATATATGATGTTGTTAGCATATTCTGATGAAAAAGAAAAAGAAAAAAAAAAACACCTGATTGATATCATCTTGCAACAAAACTGGTAGGGAAGCATTGTCCTCAGATGTGTGGACTGGATTATCATCCCCTGATAACCATATTTTTATTTCAGTTGAGATAGAATAAAATGGATCCCAGTAGTGGGGATGCTTTCATTGGCAATTACAAGAAAACAGAGCTGGGGCTTTCAAGCAAAAAAGTTTATGTAGATGCAACGATAGCATACCAAGCAGATCCATGGAGCCAAAAATTATAGAACTCCATCCCACCTTATCCTCCTCACCATCACTATCAACCATTGTTTTGTTGATCTTCCAGTTTTTCATCACAAAGCCACTTTCTGGCTCATCATTTTCAGATTCCAAACATATGAGTCCACGATTTCCTTTGGAAAAAAAAAAAAAAGGAAAAGTAGCCCGTTAATTCAGAGAAATATGATATCAAAGTGAAGAAACTAGTTGCATGATTAAACAATAAACTATCCAAGGAATAAGCTAAAAACAAGTACCAAAACTGCAATATACTTGGTATTTCATTTTGAGAAGTACTTCAAGTATAACCCTAAATTGATTATTGAACTCACAAGAAATCAGAGAAAACGAAATCATATCTGATTCATCCAAAATAAAAACAAAAAAACCATTATATGTGCAGAATAAAAGAGAGATACCTGCAAGTAATGAGTATATTCAGCTACAAGAATAATGCTGAATTAATAAACATAAACACAGATAACCAGGAATTCCAAAAATGATTCCTAACAACAAGCAGTAATCAGCTAGCATCGACCACCCAAAATTTTTTATATCAAAAATCATTATTTAACAAAAAATATGGCTCATAAGCAGTCATTCAACTCAAGACCCACTAAAGAAGGAAAACTATTACTATCTGCATAACCTCAAAATATAAAAAATGGATAGGAAATCAAGAACGACCACTGGATATAACCTTTGCATGTTCCCTTGTACACACACTGATTATGTCCTACTTCCAACAAAATGACCGAAATCCTATTTCAAACGATGGGAATGGCATAAAAAAATCACATTACTAGCCAACTTTGTAAAACGATCAAATTAATGATAACGTAATGTCAGCAGGTTAATTTGCATATCAACTAAAGCATTTGTAAAAATAAGCAACAAATAAACTGTCCTAACAACCTGAAAACCGAATTTTATGAATTATTGAACAACACTTCCAGTCAATTCACTCAAGCTCTCAAATTAAAACAAGCAGCAACATAAGCAACTGATAATCAACAAAGCAATACATGATAAGATGAAATTCATTAAGAACACCGAAAGTAAACAAAGATGCAGCCAACCTAGCTTTTGATCAGAATCGAAAACCTTAATTTGGGGATTCGAAGAACGCAATGTGCACTTAACTATTGAGAGATCGGACATTGGAGTCTCGGCGACGAAAGAAGGAGTGGAGGAAGAGGAGGAGGAAGGCCGCAGTTTCTGAGGAGTCGGGTCATCGTCGAGGACGAAGATCGGAGGGAGGAGGTCAAATTCGGTTCTGGGTTTTTTGGAGAGAGAAGGAAGTGGAGTCTTCTGGTTGTTTTCTTCATCATCAGAAAGGATTATTGGATAGTTAGACATTTTCCCCAAAGTGCAATAGAGTGGAAGAATAGAGCTCTGCTTTTGATTTTCTTCCAATAAGCGCGGCATTGATATGAAGAAGAAGCATGTTTGGTTACAAGGATTAAGGTTTTCGGCTGTGGATTTGAATCGATTCTAAGCTGGAAAAGTGTAGCCTCGGCCGTTGTTTGATTCTAAGTAGTAATAAATACAAAATTATCCGTGGAATTTCGGCTGAATACTTTTTTTTACCCTAAACTTTTTTGGGTGAATTACCAGGAGAATTTTACAAAAATTAAAAAAAAGGCCTATATATTTATAAAAATTTTACCTTTTAAAGTTTTTTTTAAAAATATCAAATCCCTAATATTTTTTTCAAATATGCCTCGAGCTCCTAAAATATTTATAAAAATACTGAAAATTAAGGTTTATACGAGATTAATTTTAAATTTACTGTAAAATTAATAAAAATTAAAGTTATAAAAAATTTATTTAAGATTTATTTAAGGTTTACTTAAGTTATACCCAAAAATTACATAATATGTACCAGAAAATTAATGAAAATTGAAGTTATACAAGATTTACTCAAAATTTACTAAGGTTTGTCCAATAATTACTTAATATTTACCCTAAGTTTATCACAAAATTAATGAAAATTCAAATTATGAAAGATTTATTTTACTTAAATTATACCAATTATTTATAAAAAAATTAATGAAAATTAAAGTTATACTAGATTTACTCAAAATTTACCAAGATTTGCTTAAAAATTATCCAAAATTTACCTGATATTTATTTAAGATTTACCTAAAATTTATTATAAAATTAATGAAAACTGAAATTAAAAAATATTTACTTATAAGGGTTACTCAAATTATAAACCATGTTTTACAACAAAATTTAAAAAAAAATTGAAGTTATACAATATTTACTAAGATTTACCTAAAGTTTATCAAATTTTTATCCAATATTTACCTGAAATTTACTACAAAACTAATGAAAATTAAAGTTATAAAAAGTTGATCAAAGATTTACTTATGGTTATAAAAGGTTGATCAAATATTTACCTAATATTTACATGATATTTACTACAAAATTAATAAAAATTGAAGTTATAAAAAATTGATCAAAGATTTACTTATAATTTACTCAAGTAATATCCAAAATTTACTCAATTTTTACAAAAAAAAAATTAAAAAAAATTAAAGTTATACAAAATTTATTCAAGATTTACGAAAGTTTATCCAATAATTATCCAAGATTTACCAGAAATTTACCTAATATTTATCTAATATTTACCAAATATTTACTAAAGGAATACCAAAGATTTATCCAAAATTTACTAAAGATCTAGCCAAAAGTTTATGAAAGTAAATAATCTTAATTAAGTTAATTAAATATATGTTTACATATTTCATTTGGTAATTAAAGTTTACCCAAAGTTTACTTTGGTAATTAAATTAATTAAATATAAATTTATATATTTCTTTTGCTAATTAAATTAATTAAAAAATAAATAAATACATTCATAAGAACAATTGGTGGTCATGAAAATTAATTAAATTCATCATCCATGTTTAAAATGTAAAAAATGAGAAAAATAAAAAATCAGTAAAATTGAAAATATAGAAAATTACAATGAAAATACGTCCATGCATCAGTAAAAATAAAAATAAAAATTTACAGATTATGTATTCTCCGTGTAATTTCCCCATTACTATTTGCCCTCCATGAGATTAGGCTCTGTACTACCGGGTTTTAGGCCTGTTAGAATTACTTTTATATTATGTCTCAAATTCGAATAAAAAAAACATGATATCAAAATAAATATTGATTTAATAATTTTCTCCTAGAATAATAAGAAAAGCCATGATAATTTTAATTTTAAAAATTTATAAAAAAAGTCATAAACTTTACACAATTTTACAATTATATCTAAGTTTATAAAAATTTTATTTAAATTATATAAATTTTCATTTTATAAATAAATTTAGTCACTAAAACGGCTCTGAACTTGGATTAACTGAATGGACGAACTAATACTGACGTGTACTGCCATGATTTATTATACAAATATTTATTATTATATTAATTATTTAAAAATATATTTATCATTATATAATTATTATTTCTACCTAATAATAATGAATAACTCTATTTGCGCACTTGACATCATGAGTTTGATAACCAAATTGTAACTCCTTGCTATTTTGCAACCCTCTGGTTTCAAAGAAAGAAAATCACTGGTGCCAGCCACACATTTTCCACAAACATTTTCCTGGCATTTTTTCCGCATCATCAGAATTCAGGCATTTAATCCAACAAAGAAAGGCGTGCAGCAAATTCAGAGGACTCACATTCATTCGGCCTTACAGAGTTGCAACAAAGTTTCATGTCATGGAGAGTTTAAATGGAGCTGCAACTGAAGAAGCCTCTTCTAGAGTGATATGATAAACTTTTCACAAAAACAGTGTGTGCAGTGAGATATTTCTCAGCATTATACAACTCGCTCGTAGAAGAGCAAGCTTGCTTCTGCAGCTAGAACATCCTCCTCTTCAATGCTCTTCACATTCGAGTCTGATATACAAAACCAATTTGGAAGGGAAGGCTTGAGGTTGTCATTAGTATATTCCTTCATTGATTCGGATCTCACACTTCTGTAAACAATATAATGCCCACCTCCCACTCTTCCGAAGTGCTCCACAACAGAAACAAGGCGATATAACAAAGATTCTGAAGGAACTGCAGGGCAAGCTCCACTGGCCTGCCAAAAATGAGAAAAATAAAAACATCATATATACAAACAACCTCACAGAACAATCATCTACCTCAGAGCAAGTAGAACCTCACCACCTATTCTATTATAAAGATATTAGATCGCGTCATATTCATGTAGTAGAACATAAAACTAAGTAAACCCAGATATATGTGTTAATATTCTTGGCGAAAGACAAATGGATCTGAAGTCTTGGTACAATATATTGACAAGAATCACAAATAGACACAAAACATGAGCCATAACACTAGACCTACTGGATGCCAAACTACCTCATTCCACTATACTACTAATGAACATATGTTCATGTATAAAATATATATTTATATATTTAACCAGTCGGCTTGGTTATTTAGCTTTTTAACCAAACCAATTAAACCGAAAAAAATATACAAAACCAAACTGATCAGACCAATTAAACCGAACCGAGTTGAGTTCGGTTCGGTTCGATTTTCGGTCCGGTTTAGTTTTGCACACCCCTAATGCCAAGTAATGTTACCACAAATAAATTCTGCAACTAAGATTATGCATTCAAATTTGAAAATTTTCTTTCCTCGTAATTCATACAAACCATATTCTAAATCATTATTAAACAATCTATGAAGCACAATTAAACATAAATCTCAATGTCCAAGTGCAAAAACAGCCCAACAGGCAGTTCTTTGTTTGATTTTTGTGTTTCAGTAGGCAAATACAATAGAAGACTATAAGAATCAATTCACTCCCACCAAATCAGTAGATTACAGGTGAGAAACAGAGAGATAGAGTTGGGGTTTAAAATATATTCACTAGGGTGACAAATTATGTGCTAGTTCAATGGGTAACTAGTACAGCTAGTTAGTCAACTCAGGACCGAAATATAGTTTGGTTAGCAATTGATAACTTCCAATATAGTAATTGAAAAAATTATTTCATATGTAGTGTAGTGACTCATGCCAAATGTTATGGCACGAGCTGAAGCAGCTAAGGGAGCAGCAGTAGACGAAGCTGCAGAGGTTGAAGTTGATCAACAGCAGCAAAGAGAAGTTTCACTAACTGGCAAATAGTTGAAGTTGTTGATGAATTGATCAAGTGATGATAAAGATGACTTGCATCTTCACAGTTGACTTGACAGGAAATGAAGCTTAGTTAGCAATTCTGATATCCAGTTTTCTAGGAAGTTGAATAAGTTGACTGATTAGCTGAAAAAGTAGTTACTAGTTTTGTTAATTTACTTAGAAATACACAAGAGAAGTTGAATACGTCTGTGAAGCTTTAATAGAATTTCTTCTGCTCTCTCTCTTCTTTTGTTGATCCCTCTCTCCCTTTTCTTCTCATTCTCTGCCTGCAATCACATTCTTCTTTCATTATTTTCATTCTACTATTCCACCAAATCACTTGCATGCATTGCGGGTCCTAACAAATATGAGCGGGTCCTAACAACAAAGTCCAATCAATCCCCTGAATGCATGAACTAAAATCCGAGATGGCTGCACATGGATTGTTTCCATTGACTTCTATAATAGGAATTGCTGAAAATCCAGCCCGAGTCACTAAAATCATAGATGAATAAGAAATGACAATTAGAATATATTGAAATTCAATAAGCAATATACTTTTCACAAACAATACAATTTCCCTAATTTAACGTTTGGTCTCTTCGATTTTATTCTTTCCTAGCATTTGAAAGAGCAATCTTTTGATGTCATCAGGAAAAAGGCAGTAGGCAGGAAGCTCAAATGCTACATTTATCTCGTGTGTGAAAGAGAGTTTGGGGGGGGGAGCGCACTTAGCAACTTAGACAACTCTCTGCAGAGTTTCCACAAAGATTTGCCTTGATTATATCCCTACTTCTAGTTAAGAAATTAATTCTATAAAACAAGTTCAACAGACTGCATGAGCTTCTCACCAACAGGACAGCACAATAATTAAAATTTTGAAACTACAATTTGGATTCTGATCCTTAGAAGTTTGATCAAGTAGTTCATCTAATCGAGAAGGCTACTTCTGTCCTAAAGGACAGGACCAGATCACCTGCACGTGCATGCCATAGGCATGTATACACAGAGATAGACAGATTCATATCATAAAAAAGTACACATGCATCAGCAATAGTTCAGCATACCTTGTCATTAGCTTCCAAGCTCACATCTGTATGCAAGGCATTCGAATAGTCTATGGTATGACATAAACTGGATTCTCCAAGAAGGTTTTCCATATGCTCATTGTACCTGGACTTGTCTGCTGCTAAGACCTTTGCGTAAGTACTGTGCCCATAAATAGAATTCAGCGTTCTTGTATTAGCTTGCACATTAAAACGGTTCGAATGAGGGCTTGGTTTTTTATATTGCAGCTTTTCCAATGTGAAGGGAAGCATATCCAAAATCAACGGAAATCTGACATGGCCCTATAGTCACCGATAAAGCAATAAAACCTCATTATCAATTTAAATGAGGAATACACAGGAAGCTCAATAAATATACTCCTGAAACAAACTAAGCAATTTCAATACCTGAAGTTTGACAAATTCTCCAAAATGATTAATTGAAGCACGTTGCAAATGAATGCATAAAATCTGCAAGTTCAGATGGCAAAGATGAATATGTCCAAAAATTACAATAAATTCTACAAAATAGAAAATGTCATTAAAAAAAGTACACAAAGCAGGAACTTGATTGAAGAGGAAGAAAAGCGTGGGCAAAGTTTCCAATTTACATGTGCACTGGAAGATA
>CATIWF010150010.1:0-34319 GCA_949630135.1 Balakata baccata | reverse complement strand
CAGGAGAAATATGATTTATTCAATGTAAGATTGAATTATTAATTAGATTAATAATGATAAGTCTTATTTTAATCAGAACGCAAATTATCACTCATTAGTATATTGACTAATAGGGTTTGACATGCTGTGACCCTAATCAATATCGGGATCATAACGAAAGGACTTAATATTATGACTTAGAGGTCAAAATAATATTGGAGATTTTACTGATAATTAAAAGGAGAATTCTGGAAGGATATTTAATATATTCGGATATACGAGGAATTCGGAAATTGTGTTCGATATAATATTAAGGAGTTAATATTATATTTCTGTTTCTATAAAATTAATGACCTTATAAGGCACACCAAATACATTATTAGTCTAGTTCATATAAAGATGTGGCGAGTAATTTAATTGAGAATTAAATTAGAAATGATCACTTATATTTTTGAGTTAAAATTAATAATGATTAATTTTAACCATTTCTCCTATTTATAATTTTAATTCAAGTGTTAATTAAAATTATAATAATTTAATTAAGTTGTTAATTAAATTAATTATAGTGGTACATTAAAGTAATTACCACATAATTATAGAAGAGAAGATTGATTCTATGATTAATGTGGGTAGCTAAAAATAAGCTATACAATTGTTGCACCATCATTGTATCCTAAATCAAAATTAAAAAAAAAGAAAAAGAAAGTCATATTTTTTTGTCTGCAACAAACCTCATTGAATGAGGTTGAATTTTTGCCCTCTTACCTTCTTAATCTCCTTATTCTTCTTCCTTTTCTTCTTAATCTCCTTTTGGTGAGTTTAAAATCCTTCTTCTTCTGGTTCCTCAGTTTTCTCTCGAGCAAAAATCGTTTTTGTTCTTAAAAATTTTCTTTCTCTCATATAATATGAGCATTGAAAGAAAATATTGAGAAAAAGCTTCTAAAGTGTTAGTAGCTTATAAATTTACTAGAAGGAGAAAATTTGTGATCATACATCTGGGACTAGTAAAAGAGTTTCATCAATGCAATTAAAGCTTTTGGTCTTTTTGCTTGGTTTGCACATTGGTGATCTCAGTAATAAAAGATTTGTTTTGATCCTTTTATTTTCCATTTTGTTCTTAAAAATCATGGGATGATCTTGGCAAAATGGATTTTATCCATAAAGATTACAAAATATGTTTTGCTAAAAGCTATGGATAAATGCTCAAGGTTAACATGAAAATTGTGTTTTCATGTCATGCAATATTTAATTGCATGTTTCGGTAAAATTAAAAATTTTTGAAATCCATAATTTTAATTGAGACCTAGAGCTCCCCTCAATCCAATAAATCTTCCGCTACCAGCATAATTAGGTAGTCCTTAAGTCTTGGAACTAAGGTCCAAACCTTGTTCCTCTCAGATTGATTGAGTTCATCTTGCATAGCAATCACCCAACTCTCATCATCCAAGGCTTCATTAATTGACTTTGTTTAAGATACAAAAGCAAGATTAGAATCGAGAAGTTTGGAACGAGTACTTACACCTTTGTAGGATCACCAATGATTTGCTCCTTTGAGTGGTTTCTTACATAACTAAACTCCTTTGGTAGCTCATTGGTTTCTTACTCTTGAGATTGGAGCTCTTCCTCTTGATGTTGTTGCAAACCTCCACTCCTTTGGTAGCTCATTGGTTTCTTACTTTTGAGCTTGGGATTGCTCTTCCTCTTGATGTTGTTCCTCATGTTCCTCATCAAGATCATTCTTCTTTGTTGATTCCCCTTATTTCTCTTGATCAAGATTGAGATTCTCCATGGAATCTACAACATCATCTAAAGGAATATCTTTCCCAAGATCAAGTCTATAATATTCATCAAAATTAACACGCATAGACTCTTTTACATCCAAAGTTCTTTTATTGAAGACCCTATAAGCTTTGCTAGATGTGGAGTAATCAAGAAATATGTCCTTATCCGATTTTGAGGCAAATTTTCCAAGATTTGTCCTTGGTATTTACTATGAAACATTTGCAACAAAATACTCTAAGTTATGAGATCTTGGGTTTTCTTCCATTCCAAAGCTCATAAAAGATTTTATTTAAAATAGGTCTTTTGAAAACACGATTTGAAATATAACATGCGATATTAGTTACTTCCTTCCAAAAGTAAGTTAGTAAACCATACTCATTAAGCATTGTTCTAGCCATTTCTACCAATTTTTTATTTTTCCTTTCAACTACCTTATTTTGTTGAGGAGTTCTTGGTGTGGAAAAATCATGATAAATACCATTATCTAAACAATAGTTTTCAAAAATATCATTTTCAACCTTTTTGCCATGATCACTTCTAATTTTAGAGATACAATATCCCTTTTCGTTTTGGATTCTCTTGGCAAAGTGCTTGAAGTTTTCAAAAGTTTCACTTTTATAAGCTAAGAAAATTACCCAAGTAAACCTAGAGTAATCATCAACAATAACAAATGCAAAGTGAAGTACTTACAATATTTTTGTACTTGAATGATGATTTGTGTTGCTTCCTTCTTTGACATGGCTCACAAGTCTTATCCTTCAAATATTTGACCTTTGGGAGCCCATCTAGTAGTTCATCTTTGCCAAGGCTTTGAATTAAATCCATACTTGCATGCCCAAGTCTTCTATGCCATAGCCAAGATTCTTCACTAACAAACATAAGACAACTAGAGGAAACATTAGTTAACTTCTGTAAGTCAATTATGTAAGTATTTTCATCTCTTTCTCCTTTAAATATCTCTTGATCATTTAAAGAGATCACTAGATATTCATTGGAGCTAAAGGTAACTTTGTTTCCCTTATCACATAATTGACTCACGCTTAAAAGGTTGTGCTTCAAACCATCAACAAACATTATATCATCTATTGAAATACCCTTAAGTCCAATGGAACCAATGCTAGTTACCTTACCCTTAGCATTGTTTCCAAAGGTAACCTTAACTCCATCCTTACATTTGAGACTAGTGAAGAGGCTTTTGTTTCCAATCATGTGTCTTGAGCATCCACTATCGAAGAGCCATACATTTTCATTGCTTATGGATTTAAGGCATACCTACAAAACATAAATTCAAGTTTGGCTTTTAGGTACCCAAATTAACTTGGGTCCTTGGGGGTTAATTCTTGAGAGATCCCAATGGGATTTCCTTATCAAACAATGAATGTTAATATGCCCAAACTCCATGCAATAGTGGCATTGCTTAGTCTTAAAAAACTCTTGCCACTTCACTTGGGGTTTTGGCCTCATAACCTTCTTGTTTGAGGCATAAGAAAAAGTACAACAACCTAGGAAACCATGTGTAGTGGGTGCTTTCCTAGGTCCATGCCTCTTATACAAGAAGGCATAGTTGGCCTTTTGAGGTTTCCCTCTTGAGCCAAGTGAGCCTTTGCTACTTCTTCTTTGAGTAGATGCTTTAGTGTGTGATTTGTTTTTAGCCTTAGAGGCACCTACCTCAATTGAGGAGGTTTGTGGTGTGGAAACTTTCACAAAAATAGTTCTAGGCGTTGATGAAGATGATGCTCCGTGAAAGCCTAAGTCATATCTCACTAAAGGAGGTCTTTGAGATACAATGATGGTATCCAAACTTTCCTTCCCTTCGTGAAATTTAGAAATAGAGAGTCTTCACTACTTAACCTCATTTTTCAAAACATTGTTTTCTTCGAGTAAGGAATTGGTTGAGAGTGTAGATTAAAACTCATCTAATGTCTTCTTAAGAGAAGCATTAGAAGTTTTTAGCTCTTCCACAACCTTTTGAACGTTGGATATGTCATCCTTAAGTTTGGAGTTATTTTTCTTATGGAAATCAACTTTCTTTTTATATCTTTATAATTCTAGACTCATGACCTCAATAAGATCATCATCATCATCATCATCATCACAAGCATTTAATGTAAAAGAGGAAGAAGTAGAAGTTACCTCGTAAAAGTTATCTTCCAAAACCATGAAGCACAAGTTGGCTACATCTTCTTGGATCCCATCATCATCACTTGATATGGGATCATCCCATATAGCTTTATGGCCTTTATCTCCTCCATCTTTGTGAGACCTGTTCATGTACTTCTTGAGCCTTGGACATTCGGATTTGATGTGGCCTTTCTTTCCACATTCATAGTACTTCATCTCCTCCTTATTCTTATTGAAGTTAGAAGAGGAGCCTTTGAACTTTGAGGCCTTTTGCTTGTAGTTCTTGATAGTCTCATTCTTATTGACTATCATTCTCTTTACTCTTTTAGATACAATGGATATCTCCTCATCCTCTTCTTCACTTGCCCTATCATCACTAATTGTTAGAGATGTGCCCAAAAGGCAATCGCCTCAGGCACTTAGTATGCACATTCATAAAGGCATTCTTTCATTATATTAGTATTCATTTGCATATGAATTGATATAGATCTTAAACTGATTAATGAACGTCCATGATATGAAGCATAACATGAAGGAAATCATGATGGGATCATGATAATGAGATTCCTATCATGTGTAATTATGTTAGTATCTAAATTATCCCTAGTCATAGGATCAACAAGATGGGACATTGTTGATCTGGATAGAGTAGCACATGTTATATTCCTTGATTAGATCAAGCAGTAGATCTTATAAGTTATGAACATGAGATGTTTAAAGTTAATATGTGGATGCTTGCTAAGAGTAGTCAAGTACATTAGATGACCTGCTATGAGACGATCATATGGATTATCTATTCAAATATCAATGATAGTCTCATCATTATAATAGGGCAAGTATTCTTAGACTTGAGGTACTTAAGGATATTTTGTATACTGATTCTATGCTTTGACTCTATTCCTTGTTGCCTCATAAAGGTCACTCATAGGGTGGTGATTGGGTACAGCTTGAGGTATTCGAAGGTAATTGGATAGCCAATAGAGGATTCATCGCTCCTGATAGAGGGAGAGTATACCTACGGCCTCTTATCGGGATCATTACTCGGGAATCTCTAGCCATAGTGGAAACGTCCTAAAGATAGTGTTCAGTGACATGTCTAATAGAGTAATGAGTCCCAAAGAAAAGATCTAACATCACTTGGGCTAGGTGTGATGTAGACAGTCTAGCAGGAGTTGACACATTGTCCATACTCTAAACTGAGTTGGGTATAGATTGGTGAAAGGATAAACTACATAATTGTCTATGGAAAGGTTTGTAGTCAAACTACTGACTTTCCAGTCAATTAGGGGTCATGATGTGTTGCTAGATACCGCTCATGACTTGCTTTAATTATTTGATAATTTAAGTGGCCAACATAACCAGGAACCTAATAGGTCACATGCTTTGGAGATGTAAAGAATGAGTAAAATGGCTTTGGATGGGATCCAAAATATGAGAGAATTATTTCGAGTCGGTTTGCGATAAGATCACGGGAAAAAATCACTCGGAAAGGTTGACGAGCCTGCATGCTTAGCAAGCCTAGGCGGGCTACTGCTCGCACAGCACACCAATCTCTTTTAAGTGGCCAAGTTGGCCATTTTTTAATACAGCCTTTCATTTTCTCCTCTTTTCAATTTTGATCTAGTTTTTTTATTTTCTTTTGGATTTAAAAGACCCCAAAAGACAGAAAATAGAGAAGAAAAATTTTTGAGAGAAGAAAAATTAAAGAGTTTAATTTTTCCTCTTAAAGGAACATACTCATTGCTAGCACTTTGAGGTGTATTCAAGCCATCTTCCTAGTGGTTTCATCCTCTCATCTTCATGTGGATATTGTTAGAGACAATCCAAGATTGGATTGTTGTGGTTTGCTATAACCCAACAAGGTGAGAAGTTGAAGAAAAATCAAGAAATTATAAAGGTATAATTTCTGAATTTTCCTTTGTTCAATTAGTTTTAATTGGTACAAGTAGAATCCTTTGATTTGGGTTTTGATTTTTTTTTGTTTTCGCTACTATTTTGTGTATGAGATACATGTTCAAAACTTCTCACTAAAGAGGTCCAAGTCTCTAACCTTTGAGGAGGTGGTGCTTACCTTGAGTGCAAGGGGCTTCTTCTTCTCTCTTTCTCCTTCAAGCTCCTTTTCTCTAACAAGAGCCATCTCATGTGTTAGAAGCTTGCTAATAAGCACATCGATGGGAATGGTGCTCAAATCCTCATTGGCTTCTTCTATACCTGACACTCTTGACCATAGTCCTTCATTGGAAGACTTCTCAAGATCTTGTTATTTACATCTTCAAGGCTTATATGTCTTCCATATTTCTTCATGTTGTTGATGATGGAGAGTAGGTGGTTTGTCATGTTGGTGATGGTCTCATTAGGCTTCATCTTGAAGAGTTCATATTCGTTCATGAGGAGTTTAATCTTCCTTGAACGAACTTGCTTTGTGCCATCATGGTAGTTCTCCAAAGTCCTCCGCATACTATAGGTGGTTGGATAATGTTGAACTCTTCCACACTCTTCAAGAGAGAGAGAGAAAGAGAGAACTTGCTAGGATGGCCATAGCCTTCTTGTTCTTGCTATTTGCCCTTTTGTGTGGTTCTGTCTACTCATCTCTTGGAAGAGCTTCATCTTCTCCTTCAGCATTCTTCCTTGTTGGTGGTATCCACTCCTTGCGAACGCTATCCCACACATCAATTCCCTCATTATCCAAGTATGCCTCCATTCTAAACTTCCAATGGGCATTGTTTGACCCATCAAAGTAAGGTTTGAGGCTTTGAAATCCTTCTTGGGCTATTGTAGATCTTTGTTAGAGCTGGTGAAGCTTGATTTCTAAACCTTGCTCTGACACCAATTGTTGTCCAAACAATCACCAGAAAGGAGGGGATGAATTGGTGGGAAAATAAAAATTCTTGTACACACAAGGAAGATAAAGGCTAAAAGAGATGGACACATGAATTTTTATAGAGGTTCGGGTGTTAATTAATCCTACTTCTCTCCCCAATTGCAACTGGGTATTCATTAATCTAATCACTTAGATTACAAATGGAGTTTTAACTAGCTCACTCCTAACTAGGTTTTTACCAAGGTAACACTCAACCCAAATTTCCTTTGTATTTTGATGGCTCACACAACAAACAAATCCTTATAATTTGGCTCACACTACCCAATTACAAGATAATCCCAAGTGTTTAAGACTAATACTTAAACCTTTATAAAATAATTAATGACAAAAGTTGAGAAATAAATTTGTAAGAGTTCGACACTTGTAAAGTAGTTGGATATCTTAAATGGCCTTTTGGTAGGGTATTTATACTGATTACACACCAATTAGCTATTACAAATTGGTGCATGTAACACCCTCCCATATAGTATACTAGCCCGCTATACGAGGGAGTGCTTCTGCATACATGATACTGAACCATTTGCTTTTGTTCCATTTTTAGTCTTTACCATATTCATATCTTATGATTTCGTTCATTTGTTTATCCATGACAACATGTACCATATAAGTAATTATCATGCATTCAGGTTTAAGAAAAAAATCCGTAAATAATAAATTTGAGTTCTAGGGCTAAACACACCTAAAATCCAATTGAAAACAAAAATCCAATTTTATCCCAAATGTATGACAAGAAAAGAAATGCATATTTGTGAGCTGACTTTGGATCTGATTGGCTCGACTTCTTCGTGTCAACTCTACTTATGGCTCTAGACCTGTGTGCAGAAAACCTACACACTAAGCTAACCAAGCTTAGTAATAAATATAATCATATAAACTCTATCATGCATATCACTCCAATGTATCATAATACCATATTACAATAAATCTTACAGAAACCAATTCATATCTAATCATCATGATACCATGCACATATCATACAATTCATATGACATAATCACAATATAACATAACCTTTCCATATTATCATGCCAAAACATTTCATGCCACATAAACAGTAGTGTACCTGGAAAGCGAAAGCCATTCCTCTATTCATCAGAACAATAAAACATTTAATTTGCCCAATTACTCTATACTAGACTACTAGATACGGGTTGTGAATAGGAGCGCTCTCATAGCTGAAGCTACCCTACCCACCTAATCATAATTGCCTGTATTTGTGCCTAAGACAAGAGCGCTCTCGGAGCTAAAGCCACCTTACCCAACAATAATGCATGGATGAACCTACGGTACCATAACCACACTTAATGGCATGCCATCTATCCTATAGTCAGTGTTAGTACAAGTAAGGGCATTTATGTCTTTTCTTGTTTAATTGCATGAGTCTTATTCCATGATCATAATATTATCGCATAGTAACATGAACATTATACATATTATTATTCATATCACCATAACCCATGTATCAACATATACATGTCCATAATATATCATTGTTCACATCTCATCGTATGCATATTCATTTATCTCATGTTATGTCATAGCGCATAGGTCATAAATCTTTATCATCATGTCCAAAATCATTATATATATATATATATATATATATATATATCCCTTGGCACTATACAGTGTGCCACTGTGGCCCTAATGTCGTTGGCCCAGATCATCGCGGGGTTGTATAGGCCTAGAGTATGAAAAAATGGGATCATGATAATGAGATTCCTATCATGTGTAATTATGTTAGTATCTAAATTATCCCTAGTCATAGGATCAACAAGATGGGACATTGTTGATCCGGATAATCTAACACATGTTATACTTCTTGATTGGATTAAGCAGTAGATCTCATAAGTTGTGAGCATGATATGTTCAAAGTTAACATGTGAATGCTTGCTAAGAGTAGTCAAGTATATTGGATGACGTGCTATGAGACGATCATATGGATTATATATTCAAATGTTTATGATAGTCTCATCATAGCAATGGTGCATGTATCCTTAGACTTGAGGTACTCAAGGATATCTTGGATACTGATTCTGTGCTTTGACTTCATTCCTTGTTGCCTCATAGAGGTCACTCATAGGGTGGTGATTGGGTATAGCTTGAGGTATTCGAAGGTAATTGGGTAGCCAACAGAGGATTCACCACTCCTAATAGAGGGAGAGTATACTCACAGCCTCTTGTTAGGATCATTACTTGGGAATCTCTGGCCAGAGTGAAAATATCTTGAAGATAGTCTTTAGTGACATGTCTAATAGAGTAATAGTCCTAAAGACAAGATCTAACATCACTTGGACTAGGTGTGACATAGTCAGTTTAGTGGAAAGCTGACATATAGTCTATGTTCTGAACTGAGTGGAGTATATAATGGTGAAAGAACGAATTGCATATATTGTTGTCTACGAAAAGGTTCGTAGTCAAACTACTAACTTTTCAGTCAATTGGGTGTCATGATGTGTTGCTAGATACCGCTCATGAATTAATTGTTAATTCGAGTGGCCAACATAACCAGAAACCTAATGGGTCACACGCATTGGAAGTGTGAAGAATGAATAAAATAACCTTGGATGAGATCCAAAACTATGAGAGAATTATTTAGGGTTGGATCGTGATGGGATCATGGAAAAAAATTGGGAAAAAATTGATCGGGTGGCTCGTACAGGCCTGTTGCAACGCTGGCAACACATGGGCTGTGCGCATGCTGGCCTAGGCCAGCACACAGCCTACCTGTTTGTTTGCCAATTTTGGCCAAATTGCCAATTTAGCCCTCCAAATCTATTTTGGTAATTTTGCCAACCCTATGGTGTTTAGGAACACTATAAATAGTATTTTTCCATCAGAAAAATATTGATAGCCTCCATAAAAATTATTTAATTATTTTCTTAGTTTTTCTCTCTAGGAACAACACTCTTTGCTAGCACATAGAGTGTGTTCAAGACATATCCTAATGGTTTCATTCTTCATTTCCACATGGATCAATATTAAAGACAATCTTAGATTAGATTATTGTGGTTTACGACAACCCAACAAGAAGGAAATTTGAAGAATTGGTACAAGAAATTAAATGTATAATTTCTAACTATTTTTAATAGAATTAGTTTTAATCGCACAAGTAGAATCCTTTTGATTCAAATTTTGAAAAAATTTATTTTCCGCTATGTTTTATGAATGTGATTCATCCTCAAAATCCATCATTGGTAACAGAGTTCCCTTGTGTCCATTAAAATTAATTTTGATTAAAGGTGCAATTGGGTTGCACGGTTTTGGTATTTTTGATTTTATTGGTTTGAAAAATTAAAATTAATTTGCAAAATTCGTTTTAAATATTTTTATTTCAATAATCTGATCATGGGATGATTAAAGATGATTATTTTGAATGAAAAATATTTTGAATGTGATTCAAATAATTAATTTCGAATTTATTACAATATTGCTAAAAATTGCATTGTTGATGAACTTGTGATGTTGTTTGGTTTGTATGATGGGGCTGTTCATAATTGTTGTATAATTTGATTATAGAAAAATTCTTTAGAGATATTGAGAATGTGTTTAAGCCTCTAGAAGGATCCGATAATTAATTAAAAATTATTTTAATTAATTTTTCAAACAAATACTGAAACGGGTATGTTTTAGGATACTCGGCAGGATTGTTTTGTTTGATTTTTTTTTGCATATGAATATTTCGTTTCCAGCACCTTAAAATTATTTTTATATGATTAAAAATATGTTATTTTAATGTTAGATGCTTGCCAAAATCAATTTGCTTGAATTTAAATTTCCAAATTAATTCTATACAGTAAATGGGTCATTCTAAGCATTTTTTGTGTTGATTCATTTGTCTTGATGACTTTGGCTTATACCAAAATTATTTTGATGGACTTGAGCTGACCTAAAATATGCTTAGAATGATGATTTGAGGTTCTGAAAATTTTGAAAATTTTTGGAAATTAATTTAAGGTGAGCAGATTAATATCTATTATGACTAGAATATAGTATGTATGTTAAAATTAAATTGTTTAATTTTTGACATCATAATAACCTAATTTTAAGGTGGATTAATTTTAAATTAATTTATGGAAATATGGATTTTAATTAATTTGATTAAATATTAATTTCCATATTAAAATGATATACAAAATTGAATTAACGGAAACAATATAAGTTGACAATTTTAGTTCAAGTGTTGAAACTGATTTTCAAATTTAGAATCCAAAATTGTCACTACCTTATTTTATTTTATGCATTAGAGAATACATGCTAAGGGTATATGAAAGGCATGATGGATGATTATAGACATAGGCCCAATGTAATTGAGTATGCATAATTTAATTTATTTTATAGTAAATAGGGTCTGCGTGTCCCTACCTCTCTTTTCTTTCTCATGTATTTCTTTTCTCATCTTACTCCCCTCAAATGTAAATTGAGGTTTTCTATTTTTGAAATATGTAATTAGATTACATAGAATTAGAATAAAATGAAGATGCAAAGGAGCAGGAAGCAAAGGAGATGGTGCCATAAAAAAGAGTGTGTTCAAGGCATACCCTAGTGATTTCATTCTTCATTTTCGCATAGATCAACATTAGAGATAATCCTAGATTCGATTGTTGTGGTTTACGACAACCCAATAAGAAGGAAATTTGAAGAATTGGTTCAAGAAGTTAAATGTATAATTTCTAACTATTTTTAATAAAATTAGTTTTAATGGCACAAGTAAAAATTTTATTTTTCACAGCTTTTTATGAATGTGATTCATCCTCAAAATCCATTAGAATCCATTTCTAACTTCATGGCTGTGTGCCATTTATCATATTCTGAACTATTCAGAACTTCTTGTTAGGTCGTAGGCCTATTATTTTCTATGAGCAATACGTCCTTCTATTCACTAATGAGAAATCCATCTCTCTGGAATAGTATGCATCCTACTTGACCTATGAAGTTCTTGTGCTTTAGAAGGTTCAACTGCTACTTCATCTATATGAATAACAGTCTTAGGTTTAGGCAGTTGATCTATGTCTGTTTGAGCATGTTAAATTTCTTCAAGTTCAAATTTTCTCCCACTATCTCATTTAAGAAGAAACTCTTTCTCCAAAAAGGTAGCATGCTTTGAAACAAACACTTTTTGTTCTAAGGGGTGGTAGAACTGATATCCATACGAGCTATTAGCATATCCTACAAATAGACATCAATTAGACTTAGCTTTAAGATTGTATGACATTGTCCGCTTCATATAAGAAGGACAACCTCAAATTTTCATGTATGAAAAAATGGGTTTCTTGTTATTCCATATCTCATATGGAGTAATATCAATTGACTTTGAAGAGACACCATTTAAAATGTAAACGACAATCTCTAGTTCATAGCCACAAAAGGACTTAAGGAGTTTTGCAAAGCTCATCATAGAACTAACCATGTCTAATAGGGTTTGGTTTCTCCTTTCAGCCATACCATTGTGTTGTGGCATGTAAGGTGAAGTCCATTGGGATAATATCCCATTATCCCTTAAATAACCTTGAAACTCTTGACTTAATATTCTCCACCTCGATCAGATCTTAGAGTCTTAATACTCTTGCTAAGTTGTTTCTCTACTTGATTTCTAAACTCTTTGAACTTTTCAAAAGCTTCAAATTTGTATCTCATAAGATACACATACTCGAATCGAGAATGATCATTGTTGAAGGTAATGAAGTAGGCAAAACCTCCTCTGGTGTGCACTGACATTGGACCACATACATTAGTATGTATTAGGTCTAATAGTCCATTAGCACGTTTACCCTTTCCTTTGAAGGGCAGATTTGTCATCTTTCCTAATAAGCAAGATTCACATGTATCAAATGATTAATAATCAAATGATTCCATGCTACCAACTTTGTGTAGCTTAGCCATGCACCTCTCAATTATATGGCCAAATCGACAATGCCATAAATAAGCAAGTTTCGGAATAATAAACAGAAATAATGTTTCTAGTAAGTGCTGGAATATAAAAGCAATTTTCTAGTTCTATTACAAGCCCAGTTAGGAGTGTCAAAACATATGTTCCTATAGCTAATGCAGCAAGCCTTGTTCCATTGCCTACGCATAGGTCTAACTCTTCCTTCTTAAGCTGTCCACTATTCCTTAGGCCCTGCATATCAGTACATATGCGTGAGCCACATCAGGTATCCAATACCCAAATGTTATCATGAGAAATAGTATTAACTTCAATAACAAAAATGCCTATAGCATATGGGACGTCGGATCCCTTCTTCTTCGTAGACTCCAAATAGGCTTTGCAAATCCTCTTCCAATGGCCATCCTTGCCACAATGAAAGCAAGTCCCCTTTGGCATAGTCTCTTTGGCCTTGTTCTTAGCCACATCTCCCTTAGGCTTTGTGAACTTCTTCTTCTTCTTGTTCTTTTTTCTTTGAACAAGAAGAATCCACCAGCATCACAGTCTTACTGTCTTTCTTGATAGATGGCTTAGCTGTCTTGAGCATATTGATCAAGTTAGAAATAATGGTGCAAATATGGTTCATCCTATAATTAAGAACAAAGTGTGCATAACTATCAATCAAACCACTTAGAATTAACTCTATACTTAATTCATGGTCCATCATAAAACCCAAGGTCACCAACCTCACAATATAGCCATTCATCTTCAGTGCATACTGCATTGCAGATGTTCCCTCAATCATCTTAGAGCGGAAGAGTAGCTTAGAGATCTTGAAACTTTCGGACTGTGCTTGCTTGTTTAAGAGCTCCCTAAGATGATAGACTATGGTATTAGCATCATAGCCTTGTGCTACTTCTGCAACTCAGCTGACATAGTAGCAAGCATGATATAGCTTGCCATCTCACAATCATCGAGGTGCTTCTTGTAAACCTTCTAAACCTCTTCAAAAGCATCAGCAGCAAGGGGTTCAAGAAGTGGCTCATCCAAGACATAGCCTATTGTCTCGGATTTGAGATAAATTATCAAATTCCTAAGCCAGTCTAGGAAATTAGCCCTAGTCATTTTGTTTGTTTCCATTAAAGATCACAAATTTACACTTGTATTCATGATGATGATTCTAGCAACCTAGATGTAAAAGAGAGCATGTTAGATATGTACATGTAAAATGCATGATTATTAGGTCTCTAATAGTATGCATTTAATGCCCACAATTTAGGGCCTAGAATTTATAAGGATATTGAGGGGTATTTTGGTAATTAAAAGTTTGGCTTATTTTATATTTTGGTGGGCAGAACCAAATCCTGCTTGGTAAAGGTAATCTCGCAACTGGGAGAGGTCTCCTGCTCAGAACACCCGTTTTCCCTGTCGGGACTCGCCTTTGGTCTACACATTATAAATACATGTTTTTGCACCCTACTCCGCACAAATCAGAAACCCAGCTGACACCTACACACCCTAGACACTCTAGAAACCCTTCCATTCATTCTCTATTGATTCTCCTTCACTTAAACACCTGAAAACATAATTTAGATTGAATTATTAAGGATTTAAATTAGGGTTTGGCTATTTTCATCAAGAACATGAGACTTCTGCCAAACAACCTCCATAATCATATTATTCAACTATATTCTTGACTCCTAGATGTGATTCGATAAGTGTGATAATAGTTTAACATCCTTAGTACTGTTTTAATGGTTATAATCGCATTAAATTAGGGTTTTTCTAATGTTTTGATATGGTCCCTGTAGAATAGAAGGTATAGAACAGTTTATGACCTTTGAATCATATGTCTGATGTTAGAGAATGACGAAGAAAACAGAAATGGACATAAAAACGTGTGAGAGACATTGATAGTGAGGGTTTCGGCTCCATTGTTTAAGGTTTGTACATATAATCATGTTTATTCACTTTTCTATCTGCATGTTTGCTAGTGTTTAGGTTATTGGATGATTTATGGCTGATAAATGTCATGAATAATGATCTAAAATATTTGGGCAGAATGGTGTGAATTAATGGCATGGATTATTCATGATATTTTATGTATAAATTGGTGTTCAATGAGTTAAATGGATTATGGCATGTTTAAAATGAGATTATGGACTACTAGACTGACCTATGGTGCTCTGGAATATTTTATGATACTTTGAAATCATGAGATTTGGAGCAGCATGGGAAAACTGGAATTTCCCTTGCTAATATCGGGCCTTTTCTAGTCGGGAAAAGGGAGTCCCAGTCTAAACTCACATGACCCTAGGCTTGCACAGCCCCGCGATGGGCCAGCCCACGCCAGTGGCGCTAACACCGAAATGGCACACCGCAACGTGCTAAGGTATAGACATGCTTGTATGAAAGGTTATGATGACAATTTTGATGATATGGAATACATATGCCTAACCTATTATGATGTAATATGGAAAAACATGGATTTATTGTTTATGACATAATGTACTTTGTGTTATGACATGACATAAGATATATGGTCATGATGAAACATAGATTATGATGTTATGAGTGATAATATGTTATCATACATATGTTGCCATGTGATATCATGGAAATGTTATTTAATGAACAAGGGATATGATTCATGCGAATAAAGTGGAAATGACTAAAGTGCCCTTACTCATACTAGGTCGACTATAGGATAGATGGTGCCATTAAGGGTGGTTACAGTACTGTAGGATTTTTTATGTGTTATTTATTAGGCAAGGTGGCTTCAACTCCGAGAGTGCCCTTGACCCTTTATGCTAGCAATTTCTATATATAGTTATGAGTCAAGTTGGCTTCAGCTCCTAGAGCGCTTTTGAATCAAGTATAGATATAGACAGTTATGATTAGGTGAGTAGGGTGGCTTCAGCTCCGAAAGTGCCTCTATTTACAACCCGTATCCGGTAGTCTAGTATAGAGTCATTAGCCAATTTAAATGAATAAACGAAAATAGGGTAAAGTAATATAATGTGAGGAATAAGGAAAGGCTTCCGCTTACCAGGTACGCTACAGTGATGTATAATGATTTGATTGACATGATGACATGACTATAATTATATGAATTGAAAAATATGAGGCAAAGTGTTATCTTATGACTTTTTATGTAATGAATGATATGATTTGAACATGTATGATATGCATGATAGAATTTATATGATTATATGTACCACTAAGCTTGGATAGTCCGGAGCCTTAGGAAGAGTTGACACAAAGAAGCCAAGCCAGTCAAAGTATCTAGATTTATAGTCAACTCATATTTATGCATCTTATCTTTTCATACATAATGGGATATTGAACATTTGTTTAGAAAATGATTTTTGTATAAAGAATTTATGGATGTTTTATTTTGGGTGTGTTTAGCCCTAGTTAACGGATTTATTGATTTTAGATTATTTCATAAGAATGAAGCATGTTAATTACTTATATGGTTATATATTGTTATGTACAATCAATTGAATCATAGCATAATATGTTTAAATGGTAAAAGCTAAAAAGGGAATAAATAACTAAAGGTTCAGTAACATGTATGCTGTAGCACTTCCTTATATAGCAAGCTAATATGCTATATGGGAGGGTGTTACAATGCATTATGGCTCCCACTATTTTATTGCGAATGCACAGCCCTCTCTATGAATCCGAGAGAACCCATTGGAAGTTCTCCTAGTGGGTTGATGTCCGATCTTGCTAAGAATAGCCCCAGCGCAAATCCAGCCGACTACCTTAGTTCAAATGGTAGGTATCTAATCCATACCAATTGCATTCTCATGCAACTATCGAATCTTGCGCTATTAACTAATTAATGTGTACATACATTAGGCTATCAATTCTTAATGCATGTATATCTCATATACACTACCCAACTTTGCCTCTAATACTCATTGACTTTGTCGCAAATCCAACAAATAAATGACATTGATTAAGTCCATCCCATTAATCGTGAATTCTCAATTTGATGGTTTGAACATATTCTTATAGAGCGGGCTTGAGGCAACTCAACAACCCAGCATTTAAAGGAACTCTGGTTCTCCCCATATTAATGGAAGGTGTTAGAACTTTGGTTCTCCCCATATTAATGGAAGGTGTCAGACTCAATTATTATTTGTTGAGGGATTTTATTAATTTAGTCTCATCATTACATTGGTATGCAATTATATATCCATACATCACACGAATGTATAAAAGATAGTTACACTAACTATATGATATGATTATGAACATTCTAGAATCAATTCCTTGAGCCAAAGGAATTGATTAGGTTATACCTAGGAATATGCATGAGTTACAACCAAAAATAGAAATTCAAAATTCCTATTTCTAAGTCTTTATCTTTACGACACCTACTCCTTGCTTCGTACTTCTTTTGCATCTTCATCTATCCTAGTCCTATATAATCTAATTTATTACATATTTTCAAAAGGAAAATCTCAAGTTACATTTGAGGACAATGAAATGAGAAGAAAAATGCACAAAAAATAAGGAGAGGCAGGGATACGCAAGCCCTATTTACTATAAAATGAAATAACCATGCATGCTCAATCACATTGGCAAAAATCCATAATCATCAATCGTGCATATCATACACATTTAGGATGCATTCTCTAATGCATAAAGAAATGTAAATACAAAATGACAATTTTGGATTCTAATCAAGGTTACAACACTTGAACCAAAATTGTGTACAAAAGTTGATGTGTTCAATGTCACATTGTATGTAATTTCCATATGGATTTTTAATAGTTTAATCATATTAATATTAAAATTTCATAATTCCATAAATTAATTAACCTTAAGTTAAAGTTATAATGATGTCAAAATTAAACGACTCAATTCAATTATACACAACATTATCTAGTCATACTAGAATAAATTTGCTCAACTTATAATGATTCAAAATTAAAACCAAAATTTTTTTACAGACTCTAGAAATTTAAATTATCAATTTAGGCATCTATAGGTCAGCTCAAGCCAATCAAAATAATTTGGCACAAGCCAAATCATTAAGCCCAATGAACCGACACATAAGATACTTAAACTGACATTTTTTTAAGTAGAATCAGATTAGAGATTTTAAAATTGAGTAAAATAAATTGGCATGTTTTAACATCATAATTATCATATAAATATGATACAAAGGTGTTGGAATGAAATTTAACACATAACAAATTGTCAAACAAGACAGCCCACCCGAGAACACAAACAGTTCAGTTTTTGCCTTTTGTTCATAAAATTAATTAAAACGATTTTAATTGAAATTCTTGAGCTATTCAGATGTTAAACATATTCTCAACATTTTAGAATAGTGTTCGCATAATCTTATTAGAAGAATATACCAATCAGCCCATTAAAACATCAAACAACTTTATTAGATCATGCAAAACCTAGTTCATTAGACCTTTTGACTATAAATTCGAATTTCATGAATTAAATCACATTTAATCTAATATTCAATCATAGTAATGTCCCTTAATCATATCATGGTCAAACTATGAAAGAAAAATTAAATGAACACGAATTTACAATCAAAATAAATTTTCAAAACAATGGAATCTAAGATTGTCAATTTCATACAATCACATTGCATCTTCAATTAAAATTGATTTTGATGGGCACAAGGGGGCTTTGATACCACTGTTAGGGTTTTGAATATGTATCTCATATATACATGCAATGGAAAAATTATATTTTTTCAAAACTCGAAGGCATGGATACGACTTATCCCATTAAAACCAATTAACCTAACTAGGGTTGGAGATGTTTATCTCTTTGACTTGGTTCGTGAAACTTCAATTCCTTCTTGTCGGGTTGTGGCAAACTACAACAATCCAATTGGATATGCCTCTAATAGAAATCCACACAAAGGAGAAGAACCAAAACCTTTTAGGGATGGCTGATAGAAAAACCCTTATGTAGCAAAGGAAGAATGTCAATTTTGAGAGAAGAATTATATCTAATGTAATTCTATTTTTCCAACCTTTTTTGACATCCTTTTATGTTGTATTTATAGTTCCTCTAATCATATTAGGGTTAGAACTTGTTTTGGAATCTCATTCCTAATTAAAGACCTCAAAAACTTCCCAAAAAGAAATCAGAAAATTGGATTTTGCATGTTGTTAGTGCACTGCACACACGTTGGCTATCCAGCAACCAAGATCTGCTGCACACGCTGCGACATTGCAGGCAATGCTAATGCTGGCTGCCCAACACACAGCTGTACAGGCCTACACCTCCCAACGACTGTGAAACTTTTTCACAATATTGATGCCATCTAATCTGAAATCTCTCTCTCACTCATAATTTTGGATCTCATCCAAGACCAAATTATTTGTTCTTCATTCCTTCAATGTGTATAACCCATTAGGTTCTCAGTTATGTTGGGCACTCGAATAAACTATTAATTTTGAACAAGTCATGAGCGGTATCTACCAATACATCATGACCCCTAATTGACCAGAAAGTCAGTACTTTGATTATGAAGCTTTCGATAGACAATGTCTATTCAATTCATTCTTTCACCTTCTTATACCCCACTCAGTTCAAATTGACTATGAACCTTTCGATAGACAATGTCTATGCAATTCATACTTTTTCACCGTTTTATACCTCACTTTGTTCAAAGCATTGACTTTGTGTTAGCTCCCGCTAGACTGACTGCGTCACACCTAGCCCAATTGATGTTAGTTCCCATCTCTGAGACTCATTACTTAATTAGACATGTCATTGAAGACCATCTTCATGACATTTCCACTCTGGCCAAAGATTTCCGATTAATGATCCTAACAAGATGCAATATGTTGAGTTTTGAGGATGAATCATATTCATAAGATGCAATGGAAATAAAAAATTTCAAAAACCTGAATCAAAGGATTTTGCTTGTGCCATTAAAACTAATTCAATTAAAATATAGTTAGAAATTATACCTTTAATTTCTTGTGTTAATTCTCCAATTTCCTTCTTGTTGGGTTGTCACAAGCCACAACAATCCAATATTGGATCATCTCTAATGTTGATCCACGCAAAAAAGTAGAAAGAAACCTCAAAGGTTAAGCCTTGAACACTCTTTATGTGCTAGCAAATAAGAGTGTTCTTGAGAGAAAAATAGAAAAATTACCAAAATGGGTTTGAAGGGCTAAAATGGCAATTTGGACAAAATTGGCCAATTCACAATGCTGTGCGCACGCTGGAAAGGGCCAGCGTGCACACAACCCATGCTGCCAGTCTTGGGCTGGCAGCCTTGCCAAGGGCCCGCGTGGGCTCGTGACCCTCTGATCGATTTTTTTTATTTTTTTCCCGTGATCTCATCACGATCCAACCCTAAATAATTTCTCATATTTTTATATCTCATCCAAGGCCATTTTATTCATTTTTCACACTTCCAATGCGTGTGACTCATTAGGTTCCCGGTTATATTGGCCACTTAAATTATCAAATAATTTAAGCAAATTATGAGCGGTATCTAACAACACATCATGATCCCTAATTGACCAGAAAGTCAGTGGTTTGATTACGAACCTTTCCATAGACAACAATATATGCAATTCATCCTTTCACCATCCTATCCCCCACTCGATTCAGAACATGGACTATGTGTCAGCTCCTGTTAGACTGACTACATCACATCTAGCCCAAGTGATATTAGATCTTGTTTTTGGGACTTATTACTTTATTAGACATGTCACTGAAGACCATATTCAGGACATTTTCAATATGGCCAAAGATTCCCGAGTAATTATCCCAACAAGAGGCCGTGGGTATACTCTCCCTCTATTAGGAGCAGTGAATCCTCTATTGGCTACCCAATAACCTTCAAATACCTCAAGCTGTACCCAATCACCACCATATGAGCAACCTTTATGAGACAACAAGGAATGGAGTCAAAACACAAAATCAATATCCAAGATATCCTTGAGTACCTCAAGTCTAAGGATATATACACCATTGCTATGATGAGACTATCATTGACACTTGAATAGATAATCCATATGATCATCTCATAGCAGGTCATGCAATGTACTTGACTACTCTTAGCAAGCATCCACATATTAACTTTGAACATGTCATGCTTATACATTATAAGATCTACTACTTGATCCAATTAAGGAATATAACTTGTGCTAGTCTATCTGGATTAATAATGTCCCATTTCATTAATCCTATGACTAGGAATAATTTAGATACTAATATAATTACACATGATAAGAATCTCATCATAATTTCCTTCTGCTATGTTATATATCAAGGACTTCGTTAATTGATTTAAGATCACTATCAATTCATATAACAAATGAATACCAAATTAATGAAAATGCCTTTTAATAATTAAATAAATATGTACAATAAGTGCTAAAGGTGATTGCCTTTAGAGCACTTTTCTAACACAATAGGTATACACTCCCTCTATCAGGAGTGGTGAATCCTTTGTTGGCTACCCAATTACCTTTAGATACTTCAAGCTATACCCAATCACCACCTTATAAGTGACCTCTATGAGGCAACAAGAAATGGAGTCAAAGCACAAAATTAGTATCCAAGATATCCTTGAGTATCTCAAGTCTAAGGATACTTGCACCATTGCTATGATGAGACTATCATTGACATTTGAATAGATAATCCATATGATTGTCGCATAGCAGCTCATCTAATATACTTGACTACTCTTAGCAGGCATCCACGTGTTAACTCTGAAAATCTCATTCTCATAGATTATGAGATCTACTACTTGATCCAATCAAGGAGTATAAGTGTGCTAGTCTATCTAGATCAACAATGTCCCGTCTTGTTGATTTTATGACTAGGGATAATTTAGATACTAACATAAATACATATGATATAAATTTCATTATCATGATGCCACCATGATTTCCTTTATACTATGTTATGTATCAAGGACTTCATTAATTGATTTAAGATCACTATCAATTCATACATTAAATGAACATCAAATTAATGAAAATGTCTTTTGTTAAGTAAACGAGTTTGTACAATAAGTGTTAAAGGTGATTCACTTTAGAGCACTTCTCTAACAAAAATGGCACTGAGAAGAAAGAATTAGGAGGAATAAAAGAATAGTGTTTTTTTTTGCTACTAGGACAGTCACGGCCTTAAATGGGCTGGAGCGTGACTCCACCTGTGACTCAGGTTAGCAACTCTTCTATTTACTAAACCTATATAAGTCATGGACGTGACTCATACAGTCACACCCATGACTCTTATAGAATTAAGAGCAAAACCAGTGAAACCAATTGGAAACCTGGTTGTGAACATCTAGAAATAAACCATGGCAATTTAAAGAAGTGAAAGGGGGTCTAGAGACATATAAGCATAATTAAAAAAAAATCTCTTTGAATATGAGTTTGTACTTAAATAAGATCAAAAGGGACTTATAATTGTATGATCAAGATCATCAAAAACAAAATATCACTCAAGGTTAACATATGCAGCAAAAATGAACAATTTGATAATTTCTCTATTGATGAAATTCATCCTTTCCTCACAAAGAGGCTTAGTAAAAAAATCAGCAAATTGATCGGTGGTATCAATAAATTCAAGCACAACATCACCTTTATTTACATGATCATGCAAGAAATGATGTCTAATATCTATATGTTTGCTACATGAATGTTGAAATGGATTCTTAAAAAGATTAATGGCACTTGTATTATCACATTTAATCAGAATGTTATTAAAATCCAATCCAAAATCCGTAAGTTGTTGTTTTATCCATAGCATTTGAGTACAATAACAACCAGCGGCAACATATTTAGCTTCGGCGGTGGATAATGCCACTGAATTTTTCTTCTTGCTAAATCAAGACATAAGGGAGTTTCCCAAAAATTGATAAGTACCCACCCAAATTACTTTTTCTATCAAGAATATTCCTGGCATAATTCGCATCCGAATAAGCCACAAGATCAAATGAAATGCACTAGGATACTATAAGCCTAAATGTTTTATGCCAATCAAATATTTTAATATCTGTTTAGCAATATGCAATTGAGACTCTCTAGGACCAGATTGAAAAAGTGCACATAAGCATACGACATATATAATATCGGGTCTACTTGCGGTAAGATAAAGAAGGCTATCGATCATACCTCAATATTTCTTTTCATCAACTTGCTTGCCATTCTCATCTTTGTCAAGTTTGATGGTCGTGTTCATAGGAATTTTGCTTGCCTTAGCTGATCCATCCCAAATCTCTTAAGCAAATCCATGGTGTACTTAGCTTGATTGATGAAGATCCCATCTGAACATTGTTTGATTTGGAGTCCAAGGAAGAACTTGAGCTCTCCCATCATACTCATCTCAAACTCACTTTGCATGCACTTAGAAAATTCTTCACACAAGCACTCATTAGTTATAACACCCCTTGTAATGCCCGCTACATAGGGCTTAGTTGTAATATATGAATAAATGGCATATGAAGGGTATTTTGGTATATATATATATATATAATGGGAATATGAGAGGTATATTGGAAGGTTAAGAAAGTATATTTAAGGACATAAGGGGTATATGGTTGGTTTTGGGTCATAGGATTTTGAAAGGAGTTGAAAGAATGAAAAAATCATATAGTAATACCCCAAATCTTTAGAAACTCATTCCCTATATGATTTTGATTAATTCTAACTCACAAAACACAAGATCTACCATTCAAGAGCAAGAATTAAGCATGGAATTGGGAGATTTATCAAGGAAGAAAAGAAAGTTGGAGAGAGAAATTGTGGAGCTTGAGGGAACACAGCTTTTCCACCAAATCAACCTTATTTTCTTCCTTCTTTGGATAAAATTTCATGTTTCCCCTCTTCTTTTAACAAGTTTATTGTTGATTGGTGAGATCTACCCAAAATGGGTAGAAAACCGTTTGTAGATGGGTAAGTTTGATGTGGAATCTTGAGTATTCTTTGGAGGAAACTCTCTTTAAGGCTAGATTGAGTTGAATTATATGTTAATTGATGAATTTAAGTAAGAATGAGCCTAGCTTAATGATTTTTGAGTTAGGGTTGAGTGTATATGTCAATATGTGGTTATAGATGTTGACATATAGTTGGAGTTAATGAGAAATAGTTGTGGTTATATTTAGGTGATGCCTTTGGAAGGTGGAATCATCCACTAAGGAGGCAAAGCAAGCTTAAAGCTTGGATTTTAAGTTGGCTCCATATGAGGTAAGTACACATATGTATCTTGATTTGTTAAATGGCAGAGAAATGAAATAGATGATATGTTAATTAGTAATTAAAACAGAAATGGAAACATGTATTAGATTAATTGAGATATAAGAGCAATAAATGATATAAGTAGAAACGGTAACTAAGTCAAGTTTGATTAAACAACATGGTTTTAATATGCTAAAAACATTTAAGTCCTATCATAATTAAACATGTGTTGGCGATACCACCCATAGATAAAATAATGACAATGTGGGTATAATATATCAAAATTATGTTTAATTGATTATGAATTATGTTGTTTAAACGCTTAATGGTATGAAAAGTAAGGTTAATGAACAATGAAGGATATTAAATAAGATTAAGGAAAAATGAATAAGTTAAATATGATTAATGAGGATAAGGTTATATGGTAAATACCCAAGAAATGGTCCTTGAACTTGTATAACATATAGTAATTAAATAAATGATAATAATATGACCCATAATTTTAGGCATAAAAGTTATCAATGACAAAATATGAAGAATGAAATAAAGGAAACATGGAGCTTGAGTTCTTAAATACAAGTATTTATGCATGTATATTGTGGGGTTACTAACCTAATTGTTTGTAAGCTAGACTTAATATCTATTTTAAGAATTGATAATTAGCATTGCATAAGCTCTAAGAAAGCACTTAAGGAGTATGGAAATGGCATAAAAGAGCTAAGTCTCTTAACTGAGATTTGTAAATTGTTGAGTTGAAAATATATGCGGAACTTGTATTTATGTTGTTAATTGATTGTGATCGATATGACATTTATATAAAGGTGATTTCACATACTGATAAGAGTGGCTACACTTGGTTAGCCTTAATACCTTGTTTGTGGAATTGTGAACTTTGACATTTAAAATAAAATGTGCAAGATTGCGCTATTATACATATTAATAGACATGTGAAATGAGGAAATTGAATGGGTAATAAAGACATATTTTAACATGATTTATCATGAGTGTTGATAGGTGGGGTGGCAATTGGACCACCATACAGGCTATCGTGTGTGATATGCAAGAAAAGAGGTTAAATTTGATATCTAAAAATGGAAATAGCCCTTTCATAATTAAGTTGAAATTGTATCATGACTATGAATAAAGAGGTAGAATGATTCATGCCCAGCCATCACAACAGGCTAAGGAGTAACGGTCATGAAGATACTATTCACAATAAAGTTGAAAGTTGTTATATGATTTGCAAAAGCACTTATAATATGCCAAAACATTTTTATATGATGTTATACCATAAGAAAACATGTTTATGAACATAAATATGCATGAGATTGTGATTATATGATATCCATATGGACCGAAGCATATAAAACTATAGCGGAAACAAAAAGGAATATGGTATTAAATGCCCATTTCTCTACCTGAGGACTACATTAGGGTAAATCATGCATCATGAAGGGGATAAGCTTTACGTATCGATGAGATGTATGAGTGAGGGCCTTGGACTGGGTGCTCTTGTTCTTGGTACTCATACCCAATCAGGTTGGCTCAAGCTCAAGTGTGAGTGCACATGACTTGAGGAAGCTCGGATGAGCATATATGTTACAGTGGATGAGTAGGATGACTAGCCCTAAACTGGGTGCACCTACCATATACCCTGTTTACAAAAGTGAGTAGGATGCCTAGCTCTAGACTGAGTGCACCTACTTTACACCACGTATCTAGTCAATCGGGAATGAGGTTTGGGTTGTTTATTGAAAAAGAAAAAGAATGAGGAAAGGCAAGATTGAAACATAAAGAGAAAGTGAAATATGAGAATTTATTAATAGCATGAACAATATGTTGTAAAATAATTATAAAT
The DNA here is from genome assembly GCA_949630135.1 of Balakata baccata. Classification (NCBI taxonomy): domain Eukaryota; kingdom Viridiplantae; phylum Streptophyta; class Magnoliopsida; order Malpighiales; family Euphorbiaceae; genus Balakata; species Balakata baccata. The sequence continues at coordinate 8,628 of CATIWF010150010.1, read as the reverse complement.
TTTATGAGAATTGTATATTGTTCTTTTATGATATATGTAGCTTGGTTTCACATATACCCCACATGCATTGAGAAGTGAGATATGAAAGAAACTTTGAACGGTTAACCTTGTGATAATTATCTCATGGTATAAACAAGTACGATATTAAAATGTTGGGATAATAAAATAAAGAAAAAAAGAATATGCATATCATGAATCAGAAAAGCATATATTATGAGTCATAGAATAAATATGTAACATTGCTATGATTGTGTTTTTAATATGAATGTGTCATCAAATTTATATATGTCACAAATTATACAATTACATGTTAAGTATGTTAAGCATATGTGTATTACTAAGCTATGAAAAGCTTAGTGTGTCTATTTATTCACACAGGTCATGGAGCCAGTATAATATCGAGGTAGCAATTGAAAGCGGAGGTGCCATAGCCCATGCAGAGTGGAGACAATGTAGGTCCAGGTTTAGATCAGACACATTCATATCATGCATTTATTTATTGCATTCATTTATAGGAATGTAATCAATTATAGTCATTGTTCTATAATTATGTGAAAAAAAAGATGTATGAAAACAGAAAAGCCTTAACTAAGCATAGTAAGGATACATATGATGAAGGCCTTATAGGCCCATGATATTAAGTGATATATGATTAGACAGGTGAACAGGAACCAATGATTACTGGTATAAGATGTACTGGATAGGTTGGATACGTAAATCCAACTAAGTATACATATACGTAATATAGTGATGTATTACATAAAAGAAAAATTTAGATTTTGAACACGTTCACAACTACCCAATCTGTAACACTTCCTATGTATTAAGGGTCTTATTCCTAATATATGGGAGGGTGTTACACCCCCAAGGCAAGGCCTAGAAGGTAATATGGTATAAGAAGGGTAATTCGGTAATTTAAAGGGAGAATATATTCATATATTGAATATATGATAGTTATATTGTAAGGATAAGAAGGTATATTTGGGTCATATGCAAGGTATATTGGTCAATTTTGGCTTTGGTTTGCATTGGGGGATGAAAGAAATGAAAAAAAAGAGTGAAAAACATGATTCATGCCCGTGAGCAAAGTGTTCATGGCCATAAACATTGTGGTCAAAGATAAGCATTGAGTGTTTTTACTGTAGACACTCATGGCTAGGAATGTTTTGTTTATGACCGTGAAGGATTTGTTTATGACCGTGAAAGGTCTGGTGTAAAATCTTTTCACACGATCTTATCATCATTTTCACCATTTTATCAGCTCTCAAACCCTAAAGACTGTCCATACACACCCAAGAACCATATATGAGTGTTTCTTCATGGATTGTTGAGTGATCAAACACCAAAACCAAGTGAGAAACTAAGATCAAAGTGAGATTTGAGAGATTTACCAAGCAAAAAGATGAAGTTGGAGAGAGAAAGTATGGAAGTTGAGGGAGCTCGGGTAACCTTATTTTCTTCCTTCTTTAGGTAAAATTTCATGTTTCCCCTCCTCTTTAAACAAGTTTGTAGTTGATTGATATGATTTTACCCAAATTGGGTAGAAACCCATTTGTAGATGGGTATGTTGGAGATGAACCTTGGGGTTGCGTAGGGGAAAACTTCCCTTTGAGATTGATTGAAATATTAAACACATATTGGAGTAGGATTTAAGAAGGAAGAACCTACCTTAATGGTTTTTGAGTTAGGGTTGGTGTATATGGCTTTGTATAGTTATAGATATTGATATAAAGCTTGAGTTAATGGGATATAATTGTGATTGTGTATAAGAAATGCCTTTGGAAGGTGGAATTAGCCAACATGGAGGCTAAGCAAGCTTAAAGCTTGGATTTAGAGTTGGCTCCATAGGAGGTAAGTACACATATGCTCTTAACATGCCAAAATGAGATAACATAATATTGAATGATATGAAAAAGTGATAGAGGGCCTACTGCTGGAAATAATTGATAATTAAAAACAAAAAAACAGTACGTGATGTGTTAATCATGTCTATAGGCCATGAATGATATAAGAAGGAAAGGAATGTAAATATAAATAATTGATATGATGATATTGAATAACGTGATAATGCAATCTATGGCATGTAAATAGAAATAATTGATAGCTAAGATGAGAATGAACATATATGTGATAGATTAATCATGTTTATGGGCTATAAATGAGATATGAAGGAAATAACTAAATTAAAGTTGATTAATTAACGGGGTTTCGGTATGCTAAATGCACTCAAAACCATAATTAGTAAGCATATGATTGTTGACATCATTGCTAATTAAATTAGTTATAGTGGACATGATAAGATATAACCTAGTATTTTAAGTATAAAGGTTAGTATTAACAAGGCAATTAGAATGCAATAAAGAAGTTATTGAATTTGAATTTATACATGAGGTCATTAGAAATTTTAGTAATTATAAAAATGTGTGCATGAATATGGGCCATTAACCTAATTGGTTGTAAATTATACTTAATACCTATATTAAGAATTGACAACTGATAAATGCACAGCCTCTATGAAGGCACTGAAGGTGCTTGAAAGAAATGGCTTAATAAAGGTAAGTCTCTTACTTGAAAACTTATGAATTGATGAGTTGTGTGCATTAATGGTGCTTAAGCATGCATGTGTGATAAGTAAGGTAATAATATGAACTATGAAAGCATGAAAATGGCAAATGTGCTTAAAGTGTGAATTGCATGCATTGCTTGTCTTGTTGAGCTTGGTTGTAAACCTAATATGCAATGATGTGAATCATGTAAACTTAAATATAATTGTGTCAAATGCCTATGAATGATTGTTATATGTGTTTAGGAAGTATTTAGAGTTGGAAACTTGGCAAATTTTGATTATAGGAACATGTTAGGTCCTTTCATAACCAGCTTCATAACTAAGCTAAAAACTGTCATGGCCATGAATCTAATTGTCACGACCATGAATCTTAGACCAAAATGCTTCACAACCAGGCTTTACACCAAGGCAAAATTCATGGCCATAAAGGCACTGTTTGTATCATCCTCCCATATATCATACTTAACTGCTATACAAGAGAGTGCTACTACAGAATTATTACTATACTTATCACTATTATCCCTCTTTTAGTCTTTACCGTGTGAACATATTATAAAACTGTTTGTCTCACTATTCATATCAATATACATCCATATAGATGACTAACACAAGTCCATGTCTTTATAACAAATCGAAATCATACAATCTGCAAACCTGGGCTAAACACGCCCATACAATCCATAATTTGTAATACAATTTAAAACAAAATCCAATTCTATCCCAAATGTAAGATAAGAAAAGAAATGCATAAATATGAGCTGACTTTGGATCTGACTACTCTGATTAGCTCAACTTCTTTGTATCAACTCTACCTACAGCTCCAGACCTGCATGCAGAAGACCCACACACTAAGCTATCTAGCTTAGTGGTACTTATAGTCATATAAATTCTATCATGTATATCATACCATTCATATCATATAGCCATGTTATGACAAAGTCTCATATATAGTAAATCATGCCAATATCAGCGTATTACCATGCTTACATAAATCAAGCAACTAATGACTATAGCGTACCTGATAAGCAGAAGCCATTTCCTATAATCACAAACATTGTAAAACATTCGTTTTATTTCATTATTTCCTTTATCTTATCCAATTACTCCATATTAGACTACCAGATACGGGTTGTGAATAGGAGCACTCTCCAGAGCTTGGGCCACCCTATTCATCTACTGATAAGTTATGTTTAACTGTATTCATGCTCAAGTCAAGTGTGCTCTCCAGAGCTTGGGCCAACTTGACTGAAAAAAATATATCTTGTTAGCATACTATGGTTAAGGGAGCTCTCAAAAGCTTGGGCCACCTTGCCAAAAATAATGCATAGAACTGATCTCGTGATCACCCTCAATGGCATGTCATCTATCCTATAATCAATCCTAGTATGAGTAAGGGCATTTCTATCATTTCATATTTCCTTTATTCGCATGGAATTGATCTCGTGATCATACTAATATACCCGTGACATTGCTTGTCAATATAAACAACATAACATAATAACATGTGATTCAACCATATATCATATACGTATATCATTTGTCATATTATTGTCCATGTGATCAATATGTACATATTCCTTTATCGCATGTCATATCATAGTACATCATGCATAACCTCATGATTATCATGTCCATCATATAATATAACCTTTCATCAAATATTCAACATTAACATGTCATGCCATAATGACCGATTCACATAAAGCATCCATGTATCACTTTTGTACATCATACATCATTTAAAGGTCCATGCACTATTTCATTCATGTTTAAATTTCTCATGAAATGGTAAATACTATGGGGTATGCTAAACCATGAAATTCGCGAGCACGCTTTTGTTGTCGCGCTCGAGAAAATATTAGCAAGCCCCCCTACTTGTCGCTAGCGTGACTTTTGCGATATTGGCAATATGAACTCATCGTTTTTACATGCCAATCCCTTCTTAGTTATTCCAAATTCATGATATCAATGTGGAACCATTGTATGACATTTATAATATGTAGAATACTACAATTAATGTGCCATTACATACTCGTCTCACCTCATCTCCATCAAATCATGATAATCATACATAATTCATATAGCTTATACAATTATTTTCAATGATTCAGATCGTGGTTTGTGGCATTCATTAATAACATATCAATCAATATACCTAGGCTCTAGCAATCATGTAGCTAGAAAAGCAAAAAATATGATTATAGGTACAAACCTCAATCTATGGAGCCGAAACTATCACACTTATGTATCTCTCATGTTTTGCTATTCGTTCTCCCTTTCTGAACCATTCCCTAGCATCAAACATATGAGCCAAGGGTCACAACACGTTCTATATATTTTTTCTATAAGGGAACCCAATAGAAATAGTAACAAAACCTTAACTTTATTGATAATAAACCATTAAACTCAATCTAAGAGTGTTAGGGACTTGAATCACTTACCGAATTGCCTCTGGAATTTCCAGAATACAGGTGGGGAGTTCGGTTTATGGGGCTGTTCAAACCCAACCTTGTGTTCTTGAGGAAAAACACCATAATCCTTATTTAAATCCTTTTTAATTCACTCTCTAATGTGTTTAAACAATGGAGAATCAATGGAGGGTGAAGAAATTGTTCTCTAGTCATGCTCTAGTGTGTGGGGGCAGCTAGGTTTCTGAAAATAATTAAAAAGATGAAGTGGGATTAGGTTTAGATAGGGTAACTGTCCCAACCAAAATCGTGAGTGCGCCTCTAAAATTGCGAGAGTGATTTATTTCACGAGTGCGATCCTTGAATTGTGAGCGCGATTTTGTTCTGCCCACTTTACCTCAATATAAGGAACTTTACCATAATACTCCCTCATGTTCTGCATTACTTCTAGGCTCTATTTTGTGGGCATTACATTTCTCTCCCCCTTAAAGAAATTTCATCTCGAAATTTACTTGTATGTTTGTCTCTGAACAGCTGTGGATACTGGGCTCTCATGACATCTTCACTTTCCCACGTGGCCTCTTCCAATGAGTGGTTTTTCCAAAGGACTTTAACCAGCTAAACTTGCTTGTTCCTGAGTTGCTTGATTTCCCTAGCTAAAATCTGGACTGGTTCTTCCTCATAAGTCAAATCCGGTCTCACCTCAATGCTCTCTGAAGCAATCACATAAGACGGGTCTAACTTGTATCTCCTTAATATGGAGATGTGGAAACATCATGTATCTTGCTCAACTCTGGAGGTAGAGTGAGCCTATAATCAACTAGACCAATCCGCTTTGGTACCTCATAAGGTCCAACGAATCTCAGACTCAGTTTTCCCTTCTTCCAGAACCTCAATACTTTCTTCCATAGAGAGACTTTAAGGAAAGCCTTGTCCCCCACTGCGTACTCTATTTCACGCCTCTTGAGGACCGCATAGAATTTTTGTCTATCTGAAGCTACTCAAAGTCTATCTTGTATAACCCATACCTTCTTTTCTATCTCCTAAATCAAATCTAGTCCCACTAGCTTTCTCTCACTTAACTCGGCCCAACACATTGGCGTGCGACACTTCCTACCATAAAGTGCCTCATAAGGAGCCATATGTATACTTGACTGGTAACTGTTATTATAAGTGAACTCCATCAATGTAGATACCTGTCCCAACTTCCCTCAAACTCAATAATACAACCCCTTATCATATCTTTGAGGATTTAGATAACCCTCTCTGACTGCACATTTGTTTGTGAGTGGAAAGCTGTGTTGAAACTAAGCTTAGCACCCAAATCTTTCTGTAAACTGCCCAAAAACTGTGAAGTGAATTTGGGGTCCCTGTCTGACACAATGGACAAAGGTACTCCATGAAGCCGAAAAATCTCACTGACGTACGACTCAACAAGTCAGTTCAAGGAGCAATCCTTCCTGATAGGCAAAAGGTGTGTTGACTTAATAAGTCTATCCACTATCACCCATACATCATCATATTATTAGAGTAGTGCTCTAAAGGCAATCACCTTTATCACTTATTGTACATATTTATTTAATTAATAAAAGGCATTTTCATTAATTTGGTATTCATTTGTTATATGAATTGATAGTGATCATAAATCGATTAATGAAGTCCTTGATACATAACATAGCATGAAGGAAATCATGATGAGATCATTATATTGAGATTCTTATCATGTGTAATTATGTTAGTATCTAAATTATCCCTAGTCATAGGATTAATGAGACAAGACATTATTAATTCGGATAGACTAGCACATGTTATATTCCTTGATTGGATCAAGTAGTAGATCTCATAATCTATAAGCATGAGATGTTTAGAGTTAGCATGTGGATGCTTGCTAAGAGTAGCCAAGTACATTGGATGACCTTCTATGAGACAATCATATGGATATTCTATTCAAATGTCATTGATAGTCTCATCATAGCAATGGTGCAATTATCCTTAGACTTGAGGTACTCAAGGATATCTTAGATATTGATTATGTACTTTGACTCTATTCCTTGTTGCCTCATAGAATTTTGCTCATAGGGTGGTGATTGGGTACAACTTGAGGTATTGCGTAGAAATTATCTATAGAAAGGTTAGTAGTCAAACCACTGACTTTCCAGTCAATTGGGGGTCATGATGTGTTGCTAGATATCGCTCATGACTTGCTTAAATTATTTGATAATTTAACTGGCCAATGTAACCAGAAACCTAATGGGTCACACGCTTTGTGTTATGGAGCAGCCTATACACCAAGTTTCAAGGATTCAACAAAAGGACTAAGAAGGCAAGGATCAAGCTTAAGAGGTCTCCAGTCCTTTTAGCATGCCTCAAGGTCCTATAACCAGGTCTCGATCTAAGAAGTTTCAACAAGCCTTAATCCATCATCTACAAGGCTTAGTGAATTCAGCTAGTGAAGGTTTACAAGGACATCAAAACTTTTGAACATGTGCAGCCCAAGTTCAATACAACTTAATCCAAATCCAAGTTACTAACGGGTTTAATTAAGAATGTAATGGGCCACTTTTGTTATGGGTTAGCCAAATATATAAGGAGAGACTACATTAGTTTGCTGGTCTTAGGTTTAATCATGTTTATTAGGCTTAAATAAGGGGCTGACAGATTTATGTCTTTTAAAAGAGTCCATTAGTTTCCATTTGGGATATGATTTGATTAGTTTCCATTTGTGTTTAGGCTTTATTAGTTTCCAAGTTCATTAAAACCTTGTAAAGACTATAAATATGCCTTGGACTAATGGTTGGGTAGATTATGAAATTGTTAATCCAAAAAGGTTGTTTTGCTTTTATCTTTGTGTTCTTCTGTAGAATGCATGTTTTAAGGAACATTCAAGTAGGTTGATCACCTTCTTATGGAGTGTTTCGAAATTGGAATTCAGAAACAAGTTTTCTTTATTCTAATTCTTGATCATCTTATCTAAGTAATCTGACTTCTAGGGGTTATTGCTGAATTGAGTTTTGGGGTTTTCATGTTAATGCTTTAGGGGTTCATATATATATAAAGGGTTTCTCAAGCTTATTCATGGAGGTTTCATATCATTTGGTATCAGAGCTTTGGCTCAAGATCAGGTTTTATCCTTTATAATTCGCGTTCTTTAATCCCATTTCTTGCGTTCATTTATCTTGTTTTTTTTTTCTTTGTTAAATCAATCGTTTGCTTTCTGAAATTTAAATTTGCAATTGTAGTTGAGGTTTAAAAAAAATAAAAAAAAGAAGCAATTACAAAGGCAGAATTCAAATTTCTTGAGTGTTTAATTCCCTAATCGGGTCTAATTTGCACATCATTACATCCTTGCTCATTAAGGATTATTGGCAGGTCTGATTTAGTAATTAATTATTAATTTCCTATTTGGTCTCTAATTGCCATATATATCTTGCCATATCATTACATTCCTTGCTCATTAAAGAATATTGCTTATTATGGCAGATTTGGTTTTCTTCTTAAAAAAAAAAAAACCCCTCTAAATTCGTTTCTTTCTTATTCAAGGCAAATCTTTGTTTCTTCTTTTACATGTCTTTTGCATCTATTTGAGTTTCCTAATTTATTGCTTCTGATGTTTCTTTTTTCATTGACCAAATTGCTTCAAGCTTGTTTTTTTTT
>CATIWF010149944.1:0-22882 GCA_949630135.1 Balakata baccata | reverse complement strand
GGGATCTCCAATATGTTGTAAGCCTAATTGAATGTATACTTGGTCAATTGGTTGCTAAATAAACTTAGTGAAACTTAAACAAATTGAAATATGCATATTATGGACCACTAACTAGGGTTTGATATTATGGCAGTGTGACCTTCCTATGTTCAGTAGCTTATAGCTTTTCTTATACTAGTCCATTTTGTATGTTTCTTATTTATAATTAAATCTAACATGTAGAGCTACCACATATCTAAATTTCATGACAATTGGAGCCTTGTAGAATATTTTATGCAATTTATAAACATGTTCTGTTCTCTGCCCTGTTTTTGACCTTAGGCAGTTTTGGAACACCAAATTTGCTTCTTCATATGTTACAACTTGTAAGTCATACTTTAATGAAACTTTTTATACACATAGATATGTCAAAATTGAACATTTTCATATTGACAAATTTCATCCATTTAGCCTCTAAGGTCCTCATATGGTAAGGTAATTGTGACAGGTTAGTAACAGAGCTGGCATCCGAACCAGTCTAAATTTTGAAGGCCATAACTTACAACATACATAACATATTGAGGTGATATTTGTGCCAACATTTAGCTAAAACATGTACTATAATTGTCATGTTTTGACCATTCACATATCATGCCTATAAGGAGCTCGAAATTGGCAAAAAACTTACTGGATCTGCCTAGGACACTAAGCAGGCAGCTCAAATATGGAACAGGCACGACTCTCTTGCCTATAACTCAACATCCACCCATAATCTGGTCCTTAAATTTGGGATGACACTAGATAACACATATATCTACAACTTTTATGTTTTGAGTTTCCTCAAATATCGATTCTATCATATAGAAACATAATCAAAACAGTAGATAATTTAGCTAGGTTCCTCAATGGAACCAGTTCCAGTCCATTGCTAATATCTTAAAACTTGCAAAACCATTTATATAGCCATAAATCTAAGATATAAATCTACAAGTTTGATGCTTTGTATTTCTCAAAAATCAGCCTTTAACATAAAGAAAATGGGACCCTAATTTTCTGCTATGAAAACAGAAATCAAGCAGCTTACCCAGGGAAAGCAAGTAATTTGGACCTCCTAAATCATATTCTATTAATCATAAATTAAAACTAGCAATTTATGGTGATAACTAACCTTCAGATGGTCATTTTCTTTGGTCTTGTTGCTAGAGAAATTTTAGAGAAAGAAGGAAATGAAGATGGATACAATTCTGGCTGAAAACAAAGATGAGGCAGCCTTTTGTTTGTTTGAACTGACTTTGGGATTTTCTGTTTTTCCTTTTTTTTTTTTACTTTTTCTAATTTATTAATATTTAATTTAAATAAATAATAATAATAAATAAATTATTATTATTATTATTATTATTATTATTATTATTATTATTATTATTATTATCTCTACATGTTTACATGTACTTAGTGCTAAAATACTATCTAGTCAAATTGTCTAATTTAATTAATTTCACTATGCTAAATTTCATTTATTTCAAATTTTATCATTTTATTTAATTTCAGTTTCAATATTTTGTATCCTTATTTAAATTATAACTAGACGCGTACGACTTGCTCTTATTGCGATAAATCGACTCATGGCAAGTTTATCTCATGAGTACGTTCTAGCTAAAATTCTCATGTATGCGTGTGTTTCATGTGAATGACATTTATAAAATGTACATGTTCAAATGAAATATTTGTAATAATGCATGTATGGACGATCGAGGATGTTACATATTTTACATATCTAAACATCAAACACATGCAAACATTCTTCGAATTAATATGCATATATGTATAGACTTGAAAATGGAGCTGTAAAACCACTGCTAGCACTCTCTTACACGTTGCTAGCATCACCACCATTACATTCCTTGCCTAACATGAATTTAATAACAAAATTATGACATTAAATCGTGTCCAACTAAAGTTCTATAGAGAACATATAAAACCTCTAAATCTGTGATTTATGGAACCCTAAGTAGAGACCCTTAATTTGTGTTCTAATCAATTAAACCATAAGGGAAGACCCTTAAAAGGTTAAATCTTGTTAATTCTTACCTTGAATGACTGAAAACAAAGTGGGGATTAGAGGGTTTCAGCCTCATCTTTGTTGTCCACTAGGAACTATGCTATCCAAAGCTTAGGCCTTCAATTTCCTTGTTAATTTGTTACTTTAACTTGTGTTTGATGTTTCTAAATCAAACAATTGAAGGGAAAAGAGTGGAGAATCGAGGGAGAATGGTTTCTAGTGTCTGGAGAATGGGGGCTAGGGTTTGGGTTCTTTTTCCTTTCTTTTTCTACTTAAAAACATGACTTTTATATATTTGTCAGGGGTGTCACACCCATGACACATTGAGTCACAGCTGTGACACTAAATAGGGAGGCTAAAATGCCTCACCATGATGGTCACACCCGTGGCTCCAAGAGTCACAATCGTGACCCTATCACATGCCTTCTTTTTCATCTCTTTTCATCTATATTCTTGCTCCAAAACCCTTGGTCACTTATTTGACATGTAAGTAAACATATTTCATAGAATTCTAAGCCCTAACTAGTGGGCGTTACACTCTCTTATGAACTTCTTGCATAGCTTCATCAATTTGAAGACCTATTCTACAAAGAAATCCAATAACTCCAAGTCATTGAGAAATGGAATCTTTTTAGATGTAAGTGATAATGCCATATCTTCATTACTATTATCTTTATTCAAATCTCCATGAGAAGTAACTCCTTAAAAGGCACAATCCCTTAAATTTCAAAATGTTGATCCATTTTGGGCCAACCCATTGTCAGATATGTGCCCAAGAAGCAATTGACTTAGACATTTAGTGTATACATTTATAATGGCATTCTTTCATTATATTAGTATTCATTTGCATATGAGTTGATGTAGATCTTTAATTGGTTAATGAAAGTCTATGATATGAAACACAATATGAAGAAAATCATGATGAGATTATGATTATGATATTCCTATCATATGCAATTGTATTAATATCTAAATGATCCCTAGTTGTAGGATTAATAAGATAAGACCTTTTTAATCCGGATAGACTAGCACTTGTTATACTCCTTGATTGGATCAAGTAGTTGATCTCATGAACTGTAGACATGAGATGTTTAGAGTTAATATATGGATGCTTGCTGAGAGTAACCAAGTATATTGGATAACATGCTATGAGACAATCATATAGATTATCTATTCAAATGTCAATGATAGTCTCATCATAGCAATGGTGCAAGTATCCTTAGACTTGAGTTGCTCAAGGTTATCTTAAATACTAATTCTATACTTTGACTCCACTCATTATTGCCTTAGGAGAGGTCACTCATAAGGTGGTGATTGGGTACAACTTGAGGAGTAACCAATAGATGATTCACTACTCCCAGTAGAAGGAGAGTATACCCATGGCCTCTTGTCGAGATAATTACTCGGGAAACTTTGGCCAAAGTAGACATGTCTTGAAGAATGTCTTTGAATATATATCTTATGGAGTAAAGAGTCTCAAGGATAAGATCTAACATTCTTTAGACTAAGTGTGATGTAGTCAATCTAGTGGGAGTTGACACTTAGACAATGCTTTGAACCGAGTGGGGTATGGGAAGGTGAAAGGATGAATTGCATAGGTATTTATCTATGGAAGGGTTTATCGTCATATCACTGACTTTCCGATCAATTAATGATGTGTTGCTAGATACCACACATGATCTGCTTGAGATCTAGTATTGATTTGAGTGGCCAACATAACCGAAAACCTAATAGATCACATGTATAGAAGGGATGAAGTAAATGTGAAATTAGTTTTGGATGTGATCTAAAACATGAGAAAGATAAGTGTGTGAAAGAGTTTTGCATTTTAGGGCAATACTACTCACCTTGGGTGTGATGGTCATAGCGGGCGTGATAAAGGTTTGACAGCTTTTGTTCATTATGTGCGCAATGACTGTCACAGGTGTGATAGAAGCTAGATAGCTTTTGTTCATTGCATGCACAATGAAAGACTTGATTGATTTTGCACACCCAAGCCCTAAAGCTCATCATGAGCGCGATGATCTACGAATCAACAGTATTCTACTATGAATAGGAATATAAACTTAGGGTTTTAAGTCCCTATCTCTAATTTGGATTAGAGAGCATATAAATAGACCTTATAAGAGTCTAAAATATGGCTGCCTTCACAAAGAAAATCATAGTTATTTCCTTCTTCTTCTCTTTCAAAGATTATTCACCATTACTAGCACTTTGGTATTTAATCACCCCATTGCCTTCGAGGTTCTTTCTTTCACTCCTTCACGTGGATCACTATTAGAGAAATCCATAAGCTTTGAATTGTTATGGTTTGCTACAACACAACAAGAAGAAAAGCTCACAACATTGAAGATCAAGACTCAAAGAAAGAGGTAATCATCTTCAAACCTTAGATAGGTTAATTGATTTTGATTGCATAAGGCGATCTCAGTGTTTCAGGTTTTAAAATTTTTAATCTTTCCGCTACATTTCTTGTATGAGATACATGCTAAACCCAACACCCATAACATAAATCACTAGTTTATCAGCAAAGTGATAACCCCATTTGTCTCGTTTCTTAGCTCGAGTGGATTTCCTGAATAGTTCACCAGTGCTCAAGTGATGTATCACGATTAGGAGAAGAATCCCACGTGAACCAATAGCTAATATAGCAATCGAAGTAGTCATAGTCAAAGATGGGAACTTTATGGCTGGCAGTAGAAACATGATTATGGTTATTTGAAATGGTGATTTTTTAGAAGATTTTTTCTTCAAATCTTGAGTGGAATCTTGAGGGAGAGAAGAAGAATGGTTTGAGTTAGAGCTGATGGTGGTCTTGATGGACCTAGTAATCATATAAGTAAGAACTTCATAGTCTTCGAGAGAAAGAACAAAAGCTAAGGTGAGAATAGCTGTAGGAAGAAGCTTAAGAACAAAGACAACACACTGTTTTGTTTAGATGAATTTAAAAAATGTATTTTATTAATTTTTTAAGTCTGGCATGCTATGTAGACTATTCCTTGCACATCAGCAGATTGTCATCGCATCTTCTTACTGGAAGATACTTCTGTTGTTTAGATATTTTTATGCAGGATTAATTACCAAAAAGAAAAAACCTGAGACTATTAGTGTTTTAACAATTTTAGCACTTATTATAAAAATTTGCATAGAAATTCACTAACTCGGTTTTTTTTTTCAAAAATAACTTCCACCACTCAAACACAGTGGCTCTAATTTGATGTGTATATTCAAATCCTACGTGGCTGCCGAACCACAATATTTAAAAGAAAAAATCAGCAAATAGGCTTGAGGACAAAACGATGCGTTTAATTAATTGAAAATCTGAAATCAAAGAGCCATCTGAATCATTCACCAATAAAATAAAAGAATCATCTGAATCAACCTAAATCCTAAACAAATCCATACCCCATCCATCAATTGCAAGTCAGAGTCCTCTCCGGCGTTTCCCTCGTTTATGCCTCCAATTTTTTGAAAGCTCCCGATGGTGCCCGAGCAAACATCGCGATCACAGTGGGTAGACTTGGCGATATCAACTTCCACAAAGGAGGGAGGATTGCTTTGGCCTTCATAATTCTATTGTCGATGAAGAACTTGAATTCATGTTCTACTGGAACCCCAATGCCGACATGCTTTTGGAACCTAAAGAGCTTAACCTTGAAGTTCTTATATCTATAAGTAATCATATCTTCTAGGATTCGATTGTGGGGAAAGAGTGAGGAGATTCTAGTCACTCGCTAAGACTGTAATTTCTATTAAACAACAAAAAAAGATACAGAAAATTATCTAAAAAAAGTAGAAAGAGGTAATCTAAAGTTAAATAAAAAATCAAATGCTAATATTTGAGCCACAAAGTTTTGTTGGGTCACAGTTTTGGGAAGCTTGCTCAGGAGAGAAGAGAGAAAGAGATGGAGAGTTATAGAGGCTAGACATGGATATGGTCAAATACATAGAATATGAGCAAGAAGAAGAAGGCTGGCGAAGAAAGAAAGATGAGGGTATTGCAAACGCACCGTTTTAATTTGATGAGTTGGTTATGACTCAGCTCTTTTTTTTTTTTTTAAATTTAACCATCAACGTTTCTGCCATGTTGGACTCTGGTTTACAAATCAGATAAGAGCCACCGTGTTTGGGTAGCAGAAGTTATTTTTGAAAAAAAAAAAGTTAATGTATTTCTATGCAAATTTTTATAATTAGTGTTAAAGTTGTTAAAACCCTATTAGTTTGAGTTTTTTTTTTTTTGGTAATTGATCCTTTTATACAAATTTTAATGGTTTGTGCCAAAATTGTTCATTGTCTGATTTTTTTTTTTTTTGGTAATTAAGCCTTTTAATTTTATTAGTTTATAAAGGATTAATTATCAATATATACCCAAACTATAAGCCAATTAAAAATTTTAGTACGTTCTATCAAAATTTTGTAAAATAATACACAATCTCTCATTTGTTTTTTCCAATATAGCTTTCAATTAACAAAAAAATCAGTGATTTTGTCGTACGTGCAGCCGAAAATTCATTTTGTCAAGAAAAAAAAAAGATGAGTAAGCTAATTTGGGGTAAATTTACAATTTTAGAAAAATAGAAGATTAAATTTAAAAACTAAAAAAAAATCTTACGCATTTTTTCTCTCTCCTCCATGGAAAACTGGTCACTTGCTCTTCATTAACTCGAAAATTAGAAAAAAAAAAAAAAAAGGAGAAGACATCAAGATTTATCTTCTAAATGTGAATCTGTTATACCTATATTCTCTATCACTGTTATGCCCATTAGAACCTATCTTCTTCATTTTGTTTTTTGAAAAAAGAGGCCATTGATATTGACTGCTGAAAACAACTCATGCTCACCAAAGCTCAAATTAATGGCATGACAAAAAAAAAAAAAAAAGAGAGGAAATCGCCAGCATCTTGATCAGCTGACCAACGATACTTTATCTACCTTTAATAACATCGTCTTCACTAACCACCACATAAGAGCAATATCTAACTCCAAATCAACGATGATACCAATGCCTGAGATGTCCTTCGACGACGACAATCTATTTTTGTTGTTAGTTTGGCTGAGTAACACAAAGAAGAAGAAGAAGAAGAAGAAGAAGAAGAAGGTTGGTTATGGTTCTTGTTTGGTTTGAAATATTTGAAAGAGAAAAAAAAATAATAAGGGGGCTGTTTGGTTCGGGAAAAAATAAAGTGAAAATGAAAATGTAAATTTGTTAATATTTTTAATAAGGTGTAATTCACATTGTAAATATTAAAGTGTAAAGGAAATAAGATTTTCTCATGGAATCACTCATTCCTCTCCCCTTAGGGAATGAATATTTCATTCACGTAGGAATCAAGTTAAACAAGCTAAAATATGAAATATCCTAATTATAGTGCTCCTTCAACTTAATATATATTTTTATTCAATATATTTTACTATAAATAAATATAAATTGTAATTATTTTTTTAATTTTTCAATATACTTATTCTTATTTAATGTTAGAAGATATTATGAAAAATATATAATTTTAATAATATTAATTTATTTTTTTAATAATGACAAAATTAAAAGTATAATTGTCTTAAATAAATATAGAATATATATTTAATTTTAGGATCTATTCATATTTTATTTTAGAAAAAAAAATTATATTATTTTATTGTTGATCTACAAATATATATTATATAAACATGACAATTTAACCAAATATATGCAAATGAGATTTTAGCCTCATTCTCATTCCTTAATAAATAAAATAAACTAAACAACTTATTAAAATCAATCATTTTCATTTTCATTTCATTTCATTCTTATTTCTATTTCCATTATCATTTTTACATTTCAACCAAACATTCCCTTAATCTAATTCCAAAGAAAGAGAGATCTTTCATGGACTTTAATCTTGCTGTTGTTCTTTAATGGTCATATTTCTCTTTTTTCTATGTGTAAGATCTATTTCTTCAGTTTTTTTTTTTAGTAAAATGGTGATCACAATTAGAGCTGGCAATTTGTGATACGATACGAATTTAAACATATATGAATTTGAGTTTAACGGATATAGATTATAAATGTGTCAATACGATTAAGACACAGAAAAAACCGTCATAAACGGATTTTACTTCCTTAACTTGTTAAGACACGATTAAACATGATTAAAAATATATAAAAAATTTAATATTAAACTATATAAAACATTTAAATATATATTATAATATTTTAAATATTTATAATATATTTATATATAATAAATTTATAATACATTATGTTAAAATTAATTTTATTATTATATTTTATATATGAATAAATATAAATAAATATTGTATATCTATTTTTGTGTATATATACACATATAGATATGTTCAATTGATTGTGTCTAATCATTTCATGTCTTAGATGTATATACGAGATACGATTATACATAATACGAAATAAGATACGACACAATTAGATATGATGTGAAATAAAACATAATACGATTAAACACGAGAAATTGCTAGCGCTAATCACAATTGGTTAAAAAACTTTTCCTTTTGTTATGACTTTTTTTTTTTTTGTTGGGAATTTAATTTACTGGGAATTCCATTGTTGTTGTAGTCATGATGAAGGGTGAGTAGTGTCTATGGTGAAGGGTGAATGTTGTGAGAGAAGGATTGACAAAAGTTTAATCCTTCATATTTTATTAAATTATAGACTTACCCCAATGTTTTGACGAGTAAGCAACTATGGTGCTTACTCATTCTTTTATTTTTTAGCAAAAAATTTTTTGCCACATAGGACAAAATTAATGATTTTTTTTATCGGAGATTATTTTTGAAAAAAAAAAAAGAAATTGTGCATTATTTTGTAAATTTGTTATAGAACGTGCTAAAAATGTTAAATATCTAATAGTACAGGTATATTTTAGTAATTAATCATTTAGAAAATTATTAATTATATTATAATATTAATAATTATTATAAATAAATGAATAATAAATTATCGGGACATGACATGCCGTCCTCACTCCTGAAGACATTGGGTTCGAAATGGATTCGAGACAGAATATAAAAATAGAAAAAAAAAAAAACCTCCCTATTCTGGGTGGACTCATCCTTTTATTTTTTAGCAAACAATTTTTCGGCTGCTACATACATAATTACCAATTTTTTTATCAGAAGTTATTTTTGAAAAAAAAAAAATGAGACATTGTATATTATTTTGCAAATTTTTATAGAATGTGTTAAAATTGTTAAATGTCTAATAGTTTTAGCATATTTTGGTAATTAATCATTTCAGAAATTATTAATTATATTAAAATATACATAATTATTATATATAAATAAATAATAAATTATTGGGACATAGAACAGGGTGGGACATTCATATACCGTTCCTGCTCCTAAAGACATTGGATTCGGAATAAATTTTAGATGGAACATAAAAAAAGAAAAAAACCGCCGCATTAAGGGCCTGATCAGATTAGATCCTAGCATAGCCAGGTCCAACTTCCATGTCTAATTCCTTTAAGCTGCTACTTATACCTAAATATGAGCCAAAATGACCACCGGCATTGAGGGGTGTAAGACTAACATAAAAGATTTTTTTTACCAAAACTTTTATATGTGTATCAAATTGGTACTAAAATTTTATTGTGTATCAAATTGGTACTAAAACTTTGAAGATGAGTTTTAGATCATGATATTCAAAACTTTTCTGATATTCACATTAGCAAGTTTGGTAGTCATATCAACAAATCTGGCATCCATATTAGTAAATATAGTATCTATATCGATATGAATCACCTGAAAAAAATATTTTGCAACATAATTTAAAATAAACTTCAAAGTTTTGATACGATTTTGAGATAAAAAAAAAAAAAGTTTTGATTGATACACATGCAATTTGTTACCATTAATTCATTTTGCCTCGTAAAATTGTTCCATCATCCACGTTGATATCTTATTCTGCTCTTTCTCTACCACTGAAGTCCACACACTGAATATCATTTCCCTTTAGCGCTTGGGTTTATCAATTTTCCCCCATTTAAATTATAATTCTTTGCTATGCAAGTTGTATTCAGAAAGATATAGATACTGACTAGAAATTCATCATAAAATATGTCACTCCAATTAGCTCAGTCTAGCCCCTTTCTGATAAAAAATCAATGTAGCTAAACTTATTCCCATGATCTAAAATATGAAATTTAGAGTATAAAATAAGTTTAATTGAGATAGAGAAAAAATCTGATTTCGCCGATTCTATCGTGACAGGAACGATCTAAATGAGTTGCATCAAGAACTTCTCTCATTTCCTGATTCATAATAATGAAATTTTTAACCTTATCATTTTCTTTTATCTTTATCCAATTTTATATATGAGATGAGAATCAGTAACAAGAGAGACTTAGCTCACTTAATATAATAATCATAGGTCGTCCATCACACTCATATTATTATTTGACCCATATTAATTATTCACACTAAATTAATTAATGAAGTCTTACATAAATAAAGAATTAATCAGATTCTTAATGCCCTTTATTTTGTAATATATCTTTATTTCTCAATTAATGAGTTCACAACTATAATTAGATATAAAATATATCTAATATTCTTCCACTTGGGCTAATTAATTGAAAATTTATTACAAAATACTTCTCATTCCCGCTCGATTCAATAAAATTATTGGCAAAAAATCATGGTAGAAACCACATTATTCAAGAATATGGCACCTTCCATGGTCACATTTACCAATAACTCTATCAATCATAAGCATAGTGTGGTAATGTGATAAGATTAGTTAACACTCACTTTATGATCAAACTTTATGTGTTGATTTTCTTATCAGTCTGATTTTATTATATAAATGTAACATAGGTACGCATAACAAATCCTTTATGACTTCAAATGAAATCTATGTATGTCTTAAAAGTTTTATATCGTACGATTCTTTATGTGTCCCTAGACATACAACCAAGACTATAAACTTAAATGCTCCAAACCTTTGCTTAAGATGATAATAATCTTAAGATTTTAATTAATCAGATCTGATATACATCATATTGTATTTTCCAATCAAAATATAACCTTTAATATTTTTCCACGAAAATATAGCATCAAATATTTTCCAATGAAAATATAATATCAAATATTTTCCAATGAAAATATATACATACTACATTGATAATCATCAATTTAACAAAGTAAATTATATCAATGTATAAAGTACAAACCAAAATAAAAAGAGCAACAAGGAAAGCCTTCGACTAATCCAAGATATCAAAAGTTGACTTTAGACCCATACTAATGATATGTCTTTGACAAATATTGGGTTGAATACCTTTGGTAAAGGGATCAGCTATCATATGTACCGATATGCTCTATGTCAACATCACCCTTCTTCACTAGCTCTTTTAATGTCAATTATTTGACTTCCATATGCTTAGACCCAATGATATTCTTATTATTTTTTATAAACAACACAGTTGACAAAGTATCATTATACAACTTTATGGATCTGTCAATGGAATCAACAGTTGACATTTCTATAATGAGATTTCATAGCCAAACAGCATGTATAGTTGTACCATAACATGCTACGAACTCAACTTGCATCGTGAAAGATAAGATTAAAGACTGTTTAACACTTTTCCAAGATACAACTCCACCAACTAACGTAAGAACATAGTCTGATGTGGATTTTCTGTCATTAGAACAACCAGCAAAATCTGAATCAGTATAACTAACCAACTCAAGATTTTCAACCTTTTTGTATATCAAGATGTAATCTTTGGTCCCTTTAAGGTATCTCAAAACTCTTTTAGCAGCAGTCCAATGGTCCATTCCAAGATTAAATTGATATCTACCTAGAATACCAATTGCAAATGCAATGTCCGGTCTAGTACACACTTGAGCATACATCAAGCTTCCTATTGCATTAGCATATGACTCTACTTTCATTGATTCTCTCTCAACTTCATTCTTAGGAGACTATACTAGGCTCAATTTATTTCCTATAGCATTTGGCACATCCCAAGACTTACAATCCTACATATTAAATCTTTTCAATATCCGCTCAATGTATGCTTTCTATGAGAGACCTAAAAGGTTTTGAGATCTATCCCTATAGATTTCAATTCCAAGGACAAAAGATGCTTCTCCAAGATCTTTCATATCAAAATATTTAGACGACAACTGCTTAACCGTATGCAATGTTCCTAAATCATTGTTTGCAAGCAGTATATCATCAACATATAGTACCAAAAAGATATACCTACTCCTACAGATCTTGAGATATATGTATCTATCAACTTTACTCTTGACAAAACCCAAAGAGGTGATCACACCACAAAATTTCAGGTACCATTGTCATGAGGCTTGTTTTAGACCATAAATAGACTTTTTAAGTCTACACATAAGATGGTCCTTACCATCTTCCTGAAACCCTTCAAGTTGTTCCATATAGACCTTTTCATTCAATTCCCTATTCAGGAATGTGATTTTAACATCCATCTGATGTAGCTCCAAATCAAAATGAGCTACCAGTGTTATGATTACTCTAAATGTATCCTTTGAGAATACAAGAGAAAAAGTTTCATTATAATCAATTCCTCCTCTCTGAGTAAATCCCTTGGCAACTAATCTTTATTTAAACCTCTTTGTATTCCTTTTGGAGTCCTACTTAGTCTTATAGACCCATTTACAACTGATAGGTCTATAACCTTCAGGGAATTCAATAAGCTCCCAAACCCAATTACAATCTAGAGATTGCATTTCATCTCTCATTGCATCCCACCACAGATCAGATTAGGAACTAAAAATAGTTTCTTCAAAAGATGTAGGATCAGTAATATGACAGATATCATAATCACTCTCACCTATATAGACTACATAATTAGAGAAAATAACATGTTTTTTTCCCTGGTTGACCTTTTAAGAGGAACCTATGCAACTACATCATGTGATGATGAGGCCTCATTTAATTGTATAGGCTCTTCCTGAATTGGATCAATCATAGGGGTAGAATCCAACATTGCAGGTTGTTTAGGTACAAGAATATGTATAATCTCAGTCTGCTTTTACTATCTTGTGATATTAAAGTGATCACCTTCATCAGCTACATCAAATTCTAAAAAATTAGCTATTTATGATTCCACAATTCTAGAACCCCCTTCTCTACAATAGAATTTGTAGCCTTTAGAATGATCTGGATACCCTATAAAATAGCAATGAGTAGATCTAGAATGTAATTTACCCTTAATAAGATTGTAAAGGCATACCTCTGAAGGACAACCCCAAACTCGAAAATGATTCAAGCTAGGTTTCCTTTTGGTCCACAACTCAAACGACGTTTTAGCCACAAACTTGCTAGGGACTCTATTGAGGAAATATAATGCCATTTTCATAGCGTCACCTCATAAAAAATCTGGGAGATTTGACCTTGACATCATGTTCCTCATCATTTCATTTAAGGTGTGATTCTGCCTTTCAGCCATACCATTATGTTTAGGACTATCCGGCATATTAAACTGAGCTACTATTCCATAATCCTCCAAGTATTTGGTAAAAGGACCTTTTACCTGTCTTACAACACTGGATTTGGCATAATACTCTCCACCTTGATTAGATCTAACAATCTTGACAACTTTTCCTAACTGTTTCTCAACTTCAGTCTTAAAAATTTTGAATTTATCAAGGGCTTCAGACTTTTCTTTAATCAAGTACAGATATCCATATCGGGAAAATCATCAATGAATGTTATGAAATACTTGTTACTACATATTGTGGGTAAATAAGGTCTACATATATCTCTATGGATTATCTCTAAGAGATCCGAACTGTGAATAGATCCCTTATTCTTAATCTTGATCAGTTTGCCCCTACAACAGTCAACACATATTTTTAAGTCACTATAGTCAAGGGTAGGCCAGATATTAATCCTGATTAGTGTTAGAGATGTGCCCAAAAGGCAATTGCCTTAGGCACTTAGTGTACACATTCATAAAGACATTCTTTTATTATATTAGTATTCATTTGCATATGAATTGATATAGATCTTAAACTGATTAATGAAAGTCCATGATATGAAACATAGCATGAAGGAAATCATGATGGGATCATGATGATGAGATTCCTATCATGTGTAATTATATTAGTGTCTAAATTATCCCTAGTCATAGGATCAACAAGATGGGACATTGTTGATTCGGATAGACTAGCACATATTATACTCCTTGATTAGATCAAGCAATAGATCTCATAAGCTGTGAACATGAGATGTTCAAAGTTAACGTGTGGATGCTTACTAAGAGCAATCAAGTACATTGGATGACCTACTATGAGATGATCATATGGATTATCTATTCAAATGTCAATGATAGTCTTATCATAGTAATGGGGCAAGTATCCTTAGACTTAGGGTACTCAAGAATAACTTGGATATTGATTATGTGCTTTGACTCTATTCCTTGTTGCCTATAGAGGTCACTCATAGGGTGGTAATTGGGTACAACTCGAGGTATTCGAAGGTAATTGGGTAGCCAATAGAGGATTCACTGCTCCTGATAGAGGGAAAGTATACTCACGACCTCTTGTTGGGATCATTACTCATGAATCTCTAGCTAGAGTGGCAACGTCCTGAAGATGGTCTTCAGTGACATGTCTAATAGAATAATGAGTCCCAAGGATAAGATATAATATCACTTGGGCTAGATGCGAAATAGTCAGTCTAGTGGGACTTGACACATTATCCATACTCTGAACCGAGTGGGATATAGAATGTTGAAAGAATAAATTGTATAGAAATTATCTATGGAAAGGTTCGTAGTCAAACCACTGACTTTCTAGTCAATTGGAGGTTATGATGTGTTGCTAGATACCGCTCATGACTTGCTTAAATTATTTGATAATTTAAGGGGCCAACATAACCAGGAATTTAATGGGTCACATGCTTTGGAGATATAAAGAATGAGTAAAATGACATTAGATGAGATTCAAAATATGAGAGAATTATTTTGAGTCGGTTCGCGATAAGATTGCGAAAAAAATCGCTCGAAATAGTTGACAGGCTCGGGCAGGCCCGTGCGCCTCCGATTGGCCTGCTGCGCAAGCTGACACGTGCTAGCGCGCGCAGCAGCATGCTAATCTCTTTTAAGTGGCCAAGTTGGCCATTTTTTATACGACCTTTCATTTTCTCCTCTCTTCAAGTTTGATCTAGTTTTTTTTAATTTTCTTTTGGATTTAAAAGACCTCAAAAGAAGAAAATAGATAAGGAAAAATTTTTGGGAGAAAATTTTTTTTTTTTTGAGTTTTTGGAGACAACAAATTTTTCCTCTCAAAAGAACATACTCATTGCTAGCACTTTGACATGTGTTCAAGCCATCTCCCTATTGGTTTCATCCTCTCATATTCGCATGGATATTATTAGACACAATCCAAGATTGGATTGTTGTGGTTTGCTGCAACCTAACAAGGTGAGAAGTTGAAGAAAAATCAAGAAATTATGAAATTATAAAGGTATAATTTCTGAATTTTTCTTTGTTCAATTAGTTATAATTAGCACAAGTAGAATTATTTGATTCGAATTTTAATTTGTTTTGTTTCCGCTGCTATTTTATATATGAGATACATGTTCAAAACTCTTCATTGGTATCAGAGCCCATTTATGCCCATTAAAATTAAATTTAATTTAAGGTACAATTGGGTTGTATGACTTTGATGATTTTGGATCTTTGGGTTTGTAAAATTTGTTTTACATATTTTTATTTCTATGATCTAATCATGAGATGATTGAAGATGATTATATTGATTTGAAAATGGTTTAAATATGATTTAAATAATTAATTTCGAATTTATTACAATATTGCTGAAAATTACATTGTTGATGAATATGTGATTTTGTTTGGATTAATTGTTGGGGCTATTCATATTTTTCTTATAATTTGATTATGGAAAAATTATTTAGACATATTGAGAATATTTTTAAGCCTCTGGAAGTATCCAATAATTAATTAAAAATTATTTTAATTAATTTTTCAAATAAACACCGAAACCGGTCTGTTAAGGGTACCCGGTGGGACAGTTTTGTTTGTTTTTTTGTATGTGAATATTTCATTTTCAGCACCTTGAAATAATTTTTATATGATTAAATATATGTTAGTTTGATGTTAGATTAAGGCAAAAATAAATTTGCCCAAATTTAAATTTCCAAATTAATTTTAGACTGCAAATAGTTCATTTTGAGTGTCTTATATGTTGGTTCGTTTGTTTTGATGATTTTGGCTTATACCAAAATTATTTTGATAGACTTGAACTAACCTAAAAATGTTTAGAATAGTGACTTAAGGTTCTGAAAATTTTGAATTAATTTAAGTTGAGCAAATAACATATTTAGTATGACTAGAAAGTGACATGTATATTAAAATTAAATTATTTAATTTTTGACATCATAATAATTTGATTTTAAGGTGAATTAATTTTGAATTAATTCTAGAAATATGAAATTTAATTTAATTTGATTAATTAATAAATTCCATATTAAAATGACATAAATAATTAAATTGACCGAAACAACAAAAGTAGGAAATTTCGGTTCAAGTGTTGAATCGACTTTCATATTTGCAATCTAAAATTATCACTACCTATTTTATTTTGATTTTATGCATTAGAGAATGCATTCTAGGGGTATATGAAAATGCATGATGGATGATTATGAACTTAGGCCCAATGTGATTGAGCATGCATGAATTTTATTTTATGGTAAATAGGGCATGCATATCCCTGCCAATTTCTTCTTTCTCTTATATTTCTTTCTCATCTTACTCCCCTCAAATGTAAATTGAGGTTTTCTATTTTTAAAATATGTAATTAGGTTACATAGGATTAGGATAGAATGAAGATGCAAAGGAGCAGGAAGCAAAGGAGATGATGCTATAAACAAGAAGACCTAAAAGTAGAAATTTGATTTCTATTTTTAGATTGTAATTCATGCATATACCTAGGTAAGACCTAGTCAATCTCTTTTTGGCTTAAGAGTTTGATTTTAGTATGTCCATAATCATATCATATAGTTAATATAACTATCTTTATATATCAATGTGATGAATGTATGATATATAAAATTATACAATAATAACTTGATGAGGCTAAATTAACAAAATCTCTTGCTAAATAAACAATTATATCTTATGTCTTCCATTAATGTAGGGAGAATCAGAGTTCTTTTAGAGTTTGAGTTGTTGAGTTGCCTCAAGATCACTCTGTAAGAATATGTTCGAACCATTGAAATTTAATTTTATGATTAATGGGTTGGACTTATCCAATATCATTGATTTGTTGGATTTGCGCTAAGGTCAATGATTATTTGAGGCGAACTTGGGTAAGTGTACATGAGATATGCACATATCAAAAGTTGATAGCCCAATTTGTGTGCACACATCAATTAGTTGATAGCACAAGATTCAATAGTTGCATGGATATGCAATTGGTATGGATCAGATACCTACCAATTAAACTAAGGATAGTTTGTTGAGTTGCATCAAGGTCATTCTCAGCAAATTGGATATCGACCCACTAGGAGGACTTACATATAAGTTCTCTTGGATCAATAATGAGGGCCATGGGTTTGTAATAAAATAGTGGGAGCCATAATGCATTTTATTAAAGACTTAATATCATGCATTCACTCATGTACACACTTCTACAATCTTGATCTTTATATCTAAGTTCTTGGAATCATAGTATTCAGTATGAATCAAAGCGTAATCATGAGTCATACATTTTGACTAACCTAAACTTTCTTTACTGGCATAAAACTGAGAATGGTTCTCAAATCCAAAGGGTTGCCAAAGTCTCGGAATAGCTATTTTCCTTCCCTTAATGCTTAAGATGCAAGTGTTATGAACAATTTGCATACAAGAAGTACTTGAATAACAATGGATTGGTCCTAAGTTATTCAAACCTCAAAAGCAGCATGAAATGGATGTAAAACCATTATGTATCATCTTAGAGAGATAGCCAATGAGTAACCATATGTTGAGTAATACGAGATATCTAAATTGCTCTACCACTCCAAGATGATAGAAGAGAGATCTAAAATGTAACATGCATTATAGATAAAAGGAAAATGTAGAGAGACATCTTAAAAGGTACTTCTATTATAGCAAGAGTTGAAAAATGGAAATAAAATAACAAAGCTTATTTTGAGTTTTTCAAGAAGTAGAAGAGAAGGCATGTAGATGCACCTTCTACTTCAAGTAAATTTGATAAAGAGGATAACATTATTTCTTATAATAACACATGAGTATTACATATTGCATATAGGTCTCACATATGCTAGATATGCAAGACCAAAGAAATAATAGAAAGCTTAAGAAAGGAGAGTCAAAACTATGTACATTGGCCATATAGCAACACTTGCTGCAATAGCTATAGAGGCTTAAGTTTCAACTCTCTCTAGTAAGCTTGTTTAGATGTCTAAATAATTGCAATTCTATTTTAGTTTATGAATAAAGAATATACTTTTGTTTTATAGTTGAACAAAAGTTTTTCATTTGACTATTAAGAACAATTATTGTTTTATGTGGTCAATTGATATTACTTACGAAACTAAAACGTTATGCAGTAGAGTTTAATATCTTGAAATGTTTAATTCTATCCTCAATATTAAATTTAAAAAGTTGATGACCTGAAACCATATATTATGGCATTGTCAACTTGGGTATATAAAAGAGACTCACATGATGAGTTATGACAACTTGGGGTCATTTGATTGTGAATCATACAATACATGTGAATCTTATTTACTAACCAAGTTAACAAAATCACTTTTTAGTGAAAAAGGAAGAACATGCAAAAGGACCGATGGACCTTATACATATAGATGTATATGGACCAAATGTTCATGCATGCCATAAATGCTTTTATCTACTTTATTACCTTAATTATTATCGCTCATAATTTGAGTATTTGTTAGATTAGATCAAAGTGAAATAATACTTAAGTTAAATGTTTTAATGTCATATAAAAGATAATGAGATTTTATTTGACTGAACCATATCTTATATGCCATAGCATAATAATGTGGCTAAAAGAAGTACTCGAACCTTATTAGACATGGTAAGGTACATAATAAGCTTTTAAAATTCCTTAAAGTTCATTTTATGGTCATGCACATGGGATCATGTTTATGTGATAAACATAATACCTTATCAGTCAATAGATATTGTTCCATTTAAGATATGAAATAACATAAAACATATTCTTTCATGAATGAAAGTTTAGGATTATCCTACTTAAGAGAAGTAGATAATGGTGGATTATTTAAAAGCTCAATCTAACCCTATATTTGTACGTGGGATAACCAATGAGAGTCATTTGGTTATCAGTTTTACCATTGTTTGAAGCAAAATGTGTTTGCTTCAAACAACACTATCTTCCAAGAAAAGAGTTTCTTCTACAATAAGATAGTGGGAGCAAGAATGAACTTGATGACGTTCAAATATATATACTCAAGCATACACAAATCAATTGACAAAGCCCAAATATGTTGTTCATATAGATGAAGTAACAGTAAGACCCTATAAAACACAAGAGCTTCATAAGTAAAGTAGGATATGGGTTGTTCCCAAGAGATATCGATCTCTTATAAGTGAACAAAAAGTCATATTGCTCATAGAGGATGATGAGCTTGCCATTTATGAAGAGACTCTGAAGAGTTCATAATATGACTAATGGCCATAAGTCATATGTCAATACAGATTCCATAACTATAAACCAAGTATGGACTTTGGTTAACCCACCTAATAGGACAAAACCAATTGGGTGCAAGCGGGTCTTCAAGAAAAAGACTAACATGGAAGGTAATGTAGTTGCCTATAAAGCTAGAGTTGGTAGTTAAAAGACATTGTTAAAGACAAAGGTTGGCTTTGACAAGACTTTATACTCCATATGCTATGCTTAAATCCATCATGTTACTCCTAGTCATTGCAACTCAGTATGATGAGATTTTGCAAATGGATACGAAGACACGTTTCATTTTGGAAATCGGACTTAAAATATGTACATAACACAACCTAAGAGATTCATATCTGATGATGATGAAACATGTTACAAACTGTAAAATCCATTAATGGATTACTGCAGACATCCGGGAGTTGAAACATCTAAATTGACGAGATAATCAAAGAGTTTGTTTTTTCATAATATGTGGATGATTCATATCTTTTCAAGAAGGTTAGTGAAGTATGTGGAAGACATACTATTAGTAGGAAATGATATCTCATTTCTAAGTTAGTCAATTTGATACTCTAAAATAATTCTCCAAGAAGGATTTTAAAAGTAACCTACCAAAAATGGGATTAAGATCTATAGAGATAAATCTAAGAAGTTATTTATTCTTTCTTAGTCTACATAGCTAAGATGCTAAAATGGTTAACATTAAGTAGTCTATAAGAGGATCTATTCCTATGATCCATAGAATTACCCTCTCTAAGTCTTTATATCCAAAGACATAAGACAAATAGACTAGCATGGATGAGATTTCATAAGCTTGGGCTATTAGATTCATTATGTACTATGTTGTGTACTAGGCCCAATGGATATCATGCTATGAGCATCATGAGTGGATATCAATATGATCCCGTCAAGGGTTTATGGTGACTGTCAAGAACATCCTTAAATACTTGAGAAGGATTGATGATGTATTCTTGGTTTAAGGAGATAATACATAGCACAACTAGGATTTTGAGTTATCCTTATCTAATTGGATGCTGGCATCTATAAAGGTAAGCAAGATTATAGATGCCAGCATCCAATTTGATAAGGATAACTGAAAATCCTAGTTGTGATATGTATTCGTATTAAATAGTTATACAGTCAATTGGTAAGCAAGATTATAGATGCCAGCATCCAATTTGATAAAGATAACTCAAAATCCTAGTTGTGTTATGTATTCGTATTAAATAGTTATATAGTCAATTTGAAAAGTTCCAAATAGATGATGACTGATGATTCTACAACTGAAAGTACATTACAGTTTCCAAGGCAACTGAGTAAGCTGTTTGAAAAGGGAATTCATCACAAGTTAGAAGTAAAGAATTGGATGGGATCCAAAAAGTTCATAGTCAAACCACTGACTTTCCGGTCAATTGGGGGTCATGGTGTGTTGCTAGATACCACTCATGACTTGCTTAAATTATTTGATAATTTAAGTAGCCAACATAATCGGAAACCTAATGGGTCACACACTTTGGAGATGTAACGAATGAGTAAAACGGCTTTTAGATGAGATCCAAAACAAGAGAGAATTATTTTGAATCGGTTCATGATAAGATCACAGAGAAAAATTGTTCGAAGGGGCTGACAGGCCCGCATGGGGCCGCTGGCCAGCTGGACGCACGTAGTAGCACGCTAATCTCTTTTAAGTCGCCAACTTGGCCATTTTTTATGCAACATTTCATTTTTCCTCTCTTTAGTTTTGATCTAGTTTTCTGATTTTCTTTTGAATCTAAAAGATGTCAAAAGATAAAATAGACTAGGAAAAATTTTTGGAAGAAGAAAAATTTTTGGAGATAACAAGAAAAATTAAAGAGTTTAAGTTTTTCTCTCAAAGGAACATACTCATTACTAGCACTTTGAGGTGTGTTCAAGCCATCTCCATAGTGATTTCATCCTTTCATATTCACGTAGATATTGTTAGAGATAATCTAAGATTGGATTGTTGTGGTTTGCAACAATCTAACAAGGTGAGAAGTTGAAGAAAAATTAAGAAATTATACCTTTATAAACCCCTACCCTTTCCCCAGTAGAATCATTTGATTAGTTTTAATTGGTATAATTTCTTAATTTTCCTTTGTTCAATTAGTTTTAATTGGCACAAGTAGAATCATTTGATTCGGGTTTTGATTTTTTTTGTTTCTGTTGCTATTTTGTGTATGAGATACATGTTCAAAACCCTTCAATTAGCCTTTCTACCCTTTCCCTAGAAATGTGGCCAAGCCTTTTATGCCATAACATGGAAGATTAATCCTTTATTAGGGGTCTTTTGGCAACATGTTCAATAATACAGGATGTTGAATAAATCTCATTTGACCTCAAATACACTTGATACAGACCATATGATAAAAAGCAACAGCCAACTGCTTTTGAATTAAAAGTTATATTTACAACTGCATCTTTATATACAAAAGCCTAGCCAATTTTGTCTAATTCAGATACTGATATCAAGTTTCGCCTGAATGACGATATCTACAAAATATTTTTCAAAAGGAGTTCAAAACCAGTATCTAGATTCAAACAAACACTGCCAACAAAAAGAACTTCTACCGTGTCATTATTGCCAACTGTGAATACTGACTCTTTTTTATTTAGTTTCCTCTTATTTATAAACCCCTACAATGTCAATACAACATATTTAGTCGCTCTACTATCAAGCCACTAAGAAGTGGATGTGGCATCAACCAAATTAGATTCACAAATAACAAGACTAAAAGAGTTACCTACAAGCTCACGTTTTTCTAACCAAGCTTTGTATTTCAGACAATCAGACTTTTTATGACCTTTCTTTTTGCGAAAAAAACATTTAAGTTCCTTTTTCATAAAAACTTTATCAAACCCACAGCACCAAATCGAGCATAAAAAACATGAGCATTAGATTTAGCTTTCTTACCTTTTCTTTTGCCTTTCCACTGAGGACTTGATATAAGAAGTGTGGTACTAATCTGACCTGCCTTTAGTGTTATCAGTGGTGTATATGCCCTAGTGCATTCACAGCTTTTTATATATTAATTATTATACCACAATGGACACATGTATATTTCACATTCATAATAAATAAATATTCAAGTTGTTGATTATATTATGAATGCAGTAGTTAATAATACTATGAAATATA
>CATIWF010149937.1:0-16461 GCA_949630135.1 Balakata baccata | reverse complement strand
GGTAGCTAAATAAACTTAGTGAAACTTAAACAAATTGAAACATGCATTTTAAGGACCACTAACTAGGGTTTGGTCTAATGGCAGTGTGACCTTCATGTGTTCATTAGCTTATAACTTTTTCTATACTAGTCCAATTTGCATGATTCTTATTTCTAATTAACTCTAACATGTAGAGATACTACATATCTAATTTCAGACCAATTGGATCATTGTGGTATATTTTATGCAATTTTTAAACATGTTCTGTTCTCTGCCCTGTTTTTGACCATGGGCAGTTTTGAGACACCAAATTTGATTCTTCATATCTTACAACATGTAAGTCATATTTGTATAAAACGTTATATTAACATAGATATGTTAAAATGGAACATGTTTCATGTTGACAACTTTCATCCATTCTGCCTCTAAAGTCCTCATATGGTAGGGTAATTGGGACTGGTCAGAAACAGGGCTGGCATCCAGACCAGTATGGATTGTGAAGGATATAACTCACAAAATACATAACATATTGAGGTAAAATTTGTGCCAATATTTAGCTAATCCATGTCCCTATAACTTTTATGTTTTGACCATTTACATATTATGTATATAAGGAGCTCAAAAGTGGCAAACAATTGACTGGACCTGCCCAGAATACTAAGCAGGCAGCTCAAATATGGAATAGGCATGACGCTCTTGCCTATGTATCAACATCCGCCCATAATCTGGTCCTGAAATTTGGTATAAAACTAGATAACACATATATCTACAACTTTCATGTTTTGAGATTCCTCAAATAATGAGTCTATCATATAGAAACACAATCAAAACAGAAAGTGATTCAGCTAGGTTCCTCAATGGAACCAGTTCTAGTCCGATGCCCATATCTTTTTACAGACACAAAATCATGAAAAACTACTTATATATTCATGAACCTAAGACACAAATATACAACTTTGATGTTTTGTATTTCTCAAAAATCAGTCTCTATCATGAAGAAAACGGAGCAACATCTGACTGTTGCCAAAACAGAATTCTAGAAGTGATATAGTCACTTTACTACGTAAACCATGATCTAACAACATTCAAATCATGATTATCAATAAAGAAAGTGATGAATAACTCACATGTGACCAGTTATGGTTGAGTTTGAGGAAGAAAATTGGAAGAAAAATGAAGAAGAGAAGAAGAAATGGCAGCTGGATGAAGAAGAGCCAATTCTGCCCTTTTATCCAATGTTGCCGACTTACTTTTCTTCATTTCTTTTTTTTTTTTTACTTTTACTTTTTATTTTTTTTTCTGTTATTATTTTTAAATAATTTAAATAATTAATTAAATTAATTATTATTATTATTATTTTTTTTTTCTCTACATAATTACAAGTACTTAATGCCAAAATACTATCTAGTCAAATTGTCTTCTTAAATATAACTATGCTAAATTTCCTTTATTTCATAAGTAATCATTTATTTAATTTCATTTTCAATATCTTGTGTCCTTATTTAAATTATAGCTAGATACGTATGACTTGATCCTATTGCGATAAACCGAGCCGTGTCAAGTCTATCTCGTGAATACGTTCACGCCAAAATCCCTACATATGCATGTGTTTCATGTGAATGACATATATAAAATGAATATGTCCAAATGTAATGCGTGTCATAATGCATGTGGGAAAGTCGAGGATGTTACATGCTTCATGCTATGTTTTATATCATGGACTTCATTAATTAATTTAAGATCGATAATAATTCACATAAATGAATACCAATTAAATGAAAAAGCCTTATATTGAATGATAAATGTGTATATAAAGTGCTAAAGGTGATTGCTTTTAGAGCACATTTGTAATATTTTGTGCTTGTGAAATGCCTTTTTCCCCAGTTGGGAACAACATTTCCTATCCGGATCTTATGCATTGTCAATCTAGTAAGTTTTCCTAACTGCGAATGAGTTATTCCTACTCAGGAAAGAGCATTTCATGATTATGAAACAAATTGCACTCACGAAAAGACTATTTGTGCTTGTGATTTTGACTGGACCCGGTTTTTCTCTCTTGGGTTTAGATCCAATCCAAAAGCCCATTTTACTTCTTCTTCACATCTTCAATGCATGTGACTCATTTGGTTTCTCATTATTGACCACTCAGATCAATACTTTATTCAGAGCAGATCATGAGCTGTATTTAGTAACATATTATGACCCCCAATTGATCAAAAAGTCAATTGTCTAACTATAAACCTTTCCATAGACAAATACCAGTGCAATTCGTCCTTTCACTTTTCTATGCCCAACTAAGTTCAAAGTATTGACTACGTGTTAGTACCTCTAGACCGACTGCATAGCACCTAATCCAAGTGATATTAAATCCTGTTCTTGAGACTCATTACTCTTATTAGATATGTCACTAAAGACTATCTTTATGACATATTCGCTCTGGCTAGAGACTCCCAAGTAATGATCTCATAAGATGTCATTTGTATACACTCCCTTTGTTTAGGGTGGTACTTAACTACCTTCGAATACCTCAAGTTATGCCTAATCACTACCCTGTGAGCGACCTCTCCTAAGACAACAAGGAAAGAAGTCAAAGTACATAATCAATATCTAAGATAACCTTGAGTACCTTAAGTACCTTAAGTATATGGATACTTACACCCTTGCTATGATGAGACTATCACTGATATAGAATAAATGATTCATGTGATGGTTTCATAACAAGTCATCAATACACTTAACTACTTTAGCAAGCATCCACGTGTTAACTCTAAACATCTCATGTCTCAGCTTATGAGATCTACTGCTTGATCTAATTAAGAAGTATAACATGTGCTAGTCTGTCTAGATCAACAATATTCCGTCTTGTTGATCCTATGACTAGGGATAATTTAGATTCAAACATAATTGCACATGATATGAATCTTAATATTATAATCTCATCATGAGTTCTTTAATGCTATGTTATATATCATGGACTTCGTTGTAAGATTTAAATCGAATCAATTCATTATAAAATGAACATCTAAATAATGAAGAATGCCTTTTATTCATATAAATCAGTATGTACAATAAGTGCTAAAAGGGATTGCACTTAGAGAACCTCTCTAACAATCTCCTACTTGCATTAAAGTCAATCGCCTTTGTATTTAAGACCATAGGCGAGTACATGACAATTGTACTTATTTTGCAAAAATGGCTTAATTAGTGGATCGACTATATTCTGATCAGTAAGCACTCTCTCTACTTTTACATCATTCCTACCAATAAACTCTCTAATCATACGGCAGTATATGAGCACATGTTTTGACCTTTGATAAGATCGTGGCTACTTAGTTTGAGCAATTGCTTCATTATTGTCACAATACACTTGTATAGAATCAATAATGGAAGGGATCACTCAAAGTTCTATGATGAATTGAGCAATTACTTCATTATTGTTATAATACGCATGTATCGAATCAATAATACAAGGGATCACTCTAAGTTCTGTGATGAATTTTCTTATCTAAACTGCTTCCTTAGCTATCTTGGAAGCTGCGATGTACTATACTTCAGTTGTGGAATTAGCAGTCGTCTCCTATTTAAAATTCTTCTAACTAATTGCTTTATAATTCTATGTGCACACATAACCTAACTGGGATTTTGAATCATCGTTGTTAGTTTGGAAGCTGGCATTGGTATACCATCTTACCACAATCTCTTCATCTCTACAGACCAAGAATACATCCTCAGTCCTTCACAAGTACTTAAGGTATATTCTTGATAGCCACCCAATGACCCTTACCGGGGTCCACTTGGTACCTGCTCATAGTACTCAGAGTGTATGGTACATCAAGCCTCGTCCATATCATGGCATACATGATTGATCCTATAGCCAAAGCATATAGGATCAAACTCATGTAAGTCCTTTCATTTTGTGTCTTTAGGAGAGTAATTCCATGAGTCATGGAAATGAATCCTCTCTTGGGCAACTCCATGCTAAACCACTTTATCATCTTGTCTATATATGTACACTATGAAAGACCAAAAAACCTTTTAGATCTATCTCTATAGATCATTATCCCTAAAATTTAGGCTGCATCTTCAGGGTCTTTTATGAAGAAATTTTAGATAGCCAAACTTTTTACCAATTGAAGGACTGAGACGTCATTTCTTATAAGTAGTATGTCATTCATAAGCAACACTAGAAAAACGACTTCATTCCTACTAACCTTCTTATAAACACAAGGTTCATCTAGATTTTATGAGAAACCAAACTCTTTGATTGTCTTATCAAACCAAATGTTTCAACTCCTGGATGCTTGGTTCAATCCATAAATGGATCTTTGAAGCTTTAATACATTTTCACCATCTTTAGTTGTGAAACCTTTTAGTTGTGTCATATTTACATTCTTGGTAAGGTTTCCACTAAGGAAAGCCGTCTTTACATCCATTTGTCATATCTCATAGTTATAATAACTAGCAATGGCTAAGAATATCCTAATAGATTTAAGCATGGCTACTAGAGAAAAAGTCTCATCATAGTCAATTCCTTACCTTTGATGAAAACCTTTGGCTACTAACCTAGCCTTATAGGTAACTACGTTACCCTCATTGTCTGTCTTCTTCTTGAAGACCCAGTTGCACCTTATAGGTTTTATCTCTTTCGGTAGGTCAACCAAAATTCATACTTGGTTTTTATACATGGAATCTATTTATGACTTCATGGCTTTTAGCCATTTGTCAGATTCTGAACTATTCAGAACTTCTTTGTAAGTAATGGGCTTGTCATCCTTTATGAGCCAAATGTCATTCCTTTTGCTTATAAGAAATCCATATCTCTCAGGAGCGAAATGCATCATACTAGATCTACGAAGCTCTTGTGTTTTTGAAGGTGTAATTGTTACCTCATCTATATGAGTAATAAATTCGGGTTTAGGCATTTAGTCTGCATCTGCTAGAGCTTTTTGAACTTCTTCAAGTTCAACTTTGCTCCCACTATTGGCTTTTAGAAAAAAAAAATTATTTCTCTAAGAAGATAGCATGCTTTGAAACAAACATCTTTTATTCCAAAGGGTGGTAGACTTGATATCCAATTGTCTCTTTTAGATATCCCACTAACAGACACTTATTAGATTTAGCATCAAGCTTATATAACATAATCCATTTCACATAAGTAGGATAACTCCATACTTTCATGTGTGAAATAGATAGTTTCTTATTAGTCCACATCTCATATGAAGTAACATCAATTGTCTTTGATGGGACTCTGTTTAGAATATAAACAACAATCTCAAGTGCATGATCCCAGAAGGATTTGGGTAGATCTGCTAAGCCTATAATAGACCTTACCACATCCAACAAGGTTCAATTTCTCCTTTAAGACACACTATTGTGTTGTGGCGTATAAGGTGGAGTCCATTGGGATAATATTCCATTATCCTTAAGATAATCTTGAAACTATTGACTTAAGTATTCACCACCTCGATTTGACCTAAGTGTTTTAATACTGATGCCAAGTTGTTTAATTACTTCATTTCTAGATTTTTTGAACTTTTCAAAGGCTTCAGATTTGTATCTTATAAAATACAAGTACCCATATCATGAATAATCATCATTAAAGGTAATAAAGTAGATAAAACTACCTCGAGCGTGCATGGAAATTGGTCCACATACATTTGAATGTATAAGGTCTAATTGTCCTTTGATGCGTTCATCCTTTCCACTAAAAGGTAATTTTGTCATCTTACTAAATAAGCAAGATTCATTTGTGTCATATGATTTACAATCAAATGACCCTAAGCTACCCTCTTTATATAGCCTAGTCACTCGCCTCTCACTTATATGGCCAATGTGACAATGCCATAAATAAGATGATTTTAGATTATCTTGTTTTAACCTCTTATTATTATTAATGTTAAGGATTGATCTAGACATATGTAAAATGTAGACCCCATTACATAATGTACCAGTTTTATAAAGAATACTATTCAATATAATTGAACAATAATTGTTATCAAATATCAAATGAAAACCATTCTGATTCAAAATAGAAACACAAATAATATTCTTTGTTAAGATAGGAACATAATAACAATTGTCTATTTCCTAAACAAGTTCACTAAGGAGTGTCAATAAATAAGTTTTGATGGCTAATGCAGCAATCCTTGCTTTATTTCCAATAAACAGGCCTAACTCTTCCTTGTTGAGTTGCCTACTATTCCTTAGGCCTTGCATAATAGTACATATGTGTGAACCACATCCGGCATCTAATACCCATATGTTATTATTTGAAATAGTATTAACCTCAATCATATAAATGCTTGAAGTAGATAGAGCATCTGATGCCTTCCTCTTCAAGGACTCTAACTATACCTTGTAGTTACTCTTCCAATGGCCATCCTTGCCATAATAGAACCAAGTCCCCTTTGGGGAAGTCTCTTTGGACTTCTTTTTGACAATGCCTCCTTTTGGCTTCATGGACTTCTTCTTTTTGTTCTCCTTCTTTGAACTAGAAGAGTCCATCAGCATCACCGTCTTACTGCCTTTCTTGCTAGAAGGGTCAACTATCTTAAGCGAATTGATCAACTTAACTACAGTTGATGTAATCTTGTTCTTTCGATAGTTTAGTACAAAATGTGCAAAACTATCAAGCAAACTGTGTAGAATTAAGTCTATGCTTAATTCGTGGTCCATCACAAAATCCAAGTTGTCCAATCTCTCGATATAGCCATTCATCTTTAGTGAATGCTATATTGGAGATGTCCCATCAATCGTCTTGGAGCAGAAAAACAGCTTTGAGATCTTGAACCTTTTAGATCTAGCTTGCTCAATTTAGGCCCATTTTTAGTCTGATTTGGACTTATAGTCTCTATAAATTTTGGTTTATTATCTTAGCTTGAATTTGAAAAAGAAATTACTAGATTCCAAATTTTCTACCAAAAGTTATGACTAAATTACTGAGTGATGTTCATTTAAAATTTGCCCTGTATTTTAATTGCTACTACTAGGTCTATGATTTTGTATTCAATATTTGACCTAGTTGCAATCCAAACTACAAATTATATTCTTCATGACATTTCTATTAATGTGTTAACTTTCATGTCCAATTAGTTTCATACAAATCCAATTACTACGATATAAGTTATGATTGAATTAATCAAGACTGTTCCAGTGCATATATAACAGGGCACCTATTAGACTCATTACAAATTAATTAATTCCTTAACACTATATAATCATGCCTATGCCAACAATTTCCAGATCATAAACACATTCAAAAGCCTTAAAATTTTACACCATTTTACCACAAAATTTTAAAGGCAACAATTTAATATACAACATTGCAAATCACATGCATCAACAAACATTCACACAATTTCACAGTCATTATGGCGTGCAAGATTTTTATCATAGAAGTACATACCTAATCAGCCCAAATCCTTCTCTTTTTCCTTTCTTTTCTTCACTTGTTAGGTGGCCTTTTCTTTTCCTTTGTCCACCTCTTGATGGCTACTTCTTTGTTCACTTGTTTGACTTTAACAAAATAAACAATGTTTCATTCAATAACTCATTCAACCAATGTTTATGCATGAATAATATTTAGTGTCCCTAATGCTTTTTTACCTCTTGTCTTTACCTTATTTATATTCATTATAATCAATAGTCATTCCTTCCATTTAATACAAACAAAACAGCTCCACTTATTCCATGCCCTTTTCCTTAACATCCATCATCTTCAAGTCACTTATCCACCATTAAACACTTCTAAACATCCTCCTCTTAGTTTTCCTTCCAAGGGCAGCCCCATACACTTCCAAATAGATCTTATGCCTTTACTTTTCAAGTTATTAAATCATCATTCACAACTACCTAAGGCTCAATTTCATTATTTCCCAAACATACAAACACTTCACAATATAAGTTTACATAATCTCCATATAACCCTAATTTACCAATTTCAAACACATCAAGCATCTACAAGGGCCTCAAATAATAAGAAAAATGTTGGATTTGAGAAGAAGAAACTCACCTTGATGATTTGAAATGGTGGCTAAATTGCCCCACTCTTCTCTTCATTTTTCTTTTCTTTCCTTCCTTTTCTCTTGCTCTCTTATGGTGAAATCTCTTTGATTACTTAGTTTCTCTCTTTCTAAACTTTTTTTTCCACTCTTTGAGAAGCTCACATGAATTAAAAAATGGAGGGTTTGGGGAGAAGGAGTGGTCAGCTAGAAGGAGAATAAGATGATGAAGATGAAAACTTTTGGTGATAAGTGAAGAATGTCATCCAAATTTGACTTTTATACTAAGGTTAGAGTTGGTGGGTCCCACTAATTAGTTTAATCTCTCTTTCTATTGGTTTATTTATTTAATTAATCTTGATTAATTTTTAATTATGAGAAATTCTACTTCCACCACATAACTCTCTAATTCTTACAATTTTTTCCCCAACAAATTCAATAATACCAATTTTGTCCATATGATAAATTTTATTTTTTTCCAGTTCTTGTACCAATCTTTTTAATTTCAAAATAATAATATCCCTACTTATTTTCCCTTATAATATGTCATTTTTTCATAGGTCCAAATTTAGACTTCGACCAGACTGACCTGCCTTCTTACAACCATGTGTGATCGGAGCCTAAATCGCTGGACATTGCAGTCTCACTATTTTATTACGAACCCATAGTTTTCACTATGAATTCGAGAGAATATATGTGGTACTTCTACTAGTAGGTTGATATACAATATCTCTAATAATGACATTTGATTTGCCCAACAAGCCACCTTAGGTAAATTGGTAGGTATCCACATATCAATTGCATATTTACACAAATATTGAATCTAGTGCTATCAATTATTGATGTGTACACACACATTGGACTATCAACTCTTCATATGTGTACATCACATCTATATACATTGATATTGAGTTTGCCTAACAAACCAACATGACTAGTTAAAACCAGCCCATTTATCATGAAATCTTATTTCATGGTTTGAATATATTCTTGTATAGTGGGCTTGGATTTGTACAATAATCCTAACTCTAATGGAAGACGTTAGAGAGGGGTTTTTGTTAATTAAGTCTCATCATTTTATTAGCATGCATTTATGTATTCATTCATTACAAGAACATATAACATATAAAGATAGTTACACTTGATGGGTTTTGAAGTTGTATCACATACAAAAAATGCAGCGAAAATTAAAATCTTTCAAAGTCTAAATCATATGATTCTACTTATGCCATTAAAACTAATTAAAAAATGCTTAGCTAGAAATTATACATTTTAATTTCTTGGGTTGATTCTTCAATTTTCTTTCTTGTCGGGTTGTCGCAAACCATAACAATT
This sequence comes from Balakata baccata, assembly GCA_949630135.1. Taxonomy (NCBI): domain Eukaryota; kingdom Viridiplantae; phylum Streptophyta; class Magnoliopsida; order Malpighiales; family Euphorbiaceae; genus Balakata; species Balakata baccata. Next base: position 7,147 of record CATIWF010149937.1, on the reverse strand, counting down.
CAAACTATGATCGCCACTAACATTGATCGCCTCTAACATTGATCGCGGAAATGGAAGAAAGAAACCTAAAAGGTGATGGCTAGAACACTTTCTAAGTACTAGCAAAGAAAAGTGTTCTTAAGAGAAAATTCTTAAAAAATTAACTATTAATTTTCTATGGTGACTATCTTATGTTTTTTTTTTGTGTAAAACCTTATTTATAGGTGTTTCCAAAACAACATAAGGTTGCCAAAATTCCAAAATAGGGTTTAGGGACTAAAAGAGTAGTTTGGCAAAAAATTGGCCAAACTTAAAATCACTTATGTGTTGATGTACGCATGGGCAACTAGCAACCAATGTTGGCAGCCCATGTGCAAGTCCACATAGGCATGTGACCCCCTAAGCAAAATTTCTCTGAAATTTTCCCGCAATCCCATCACGATCCAACCCTAAATAATTCTCTTATATTTTTGGATTTCATCCAAAACTATTTTACTCATTTTTCATACCTCCAATGCTTGTGACCCATTAAGTTCTGGGTTATGTTGGCTACCCAAATTAACAATTAATTCGAGCAAGTCATGAGCGGTATCTAGCAACACATCATGACCCCTAATTGACTGGAAAGTCAGTGTATGAACCTTCCCATAAATAATAATTCATGCAATTCGTCTTTTCACTATCCTAGACCCCACTCAGTTCAGAGTATGGGCTATGTGTCAACTTCCGCTAGACTGACTACATCACACTTAGGCCAAGTGATATTAGATCTTGTCATTGAGACTTATTACTCAATTAGACATGTCACTAAAGACCATCTTTATGAAATTTCCACTCCGGCTAGAGATTCCCAAGTAATGATCCTGACATGAGGCCGTGGGTATACACTCCTTTTACTTGGAGTGGTGAATCCTCTGTTGGCTACCCAATTACCTTCGAATACCTAAAGTTGTACCCAATCACTAATATTGAGCAACTTATGTGAGGCAACAAGGAATGGAGTCAAAACACAGAATCAGTATCCAATATATCCTTGAATACCTCAAGTCTAAGGATATTTGCACCATTGCTATGATAAGACCATCATGGACATTTGAATAGATAATCCATATGATTATCTCATAACAGGTCATCCAATGTACTTGATTACTCTTAGCAGACATTCACATGTTAACTCTAAATATCTCATGCTCATAGCTTATAAGATTTACTGCTTGATCCAATCAAAGAATATAACATGTGGTAGTCTCTCCTAATCAACAATATCTCGTCTTATTGATCCTATAACTAAGGGTAATTTCAATACAATATAATTACACATGATAGGAATCTCATTATCATGATCCTATCATGATTTTCTGCATGTCATGTTTCATATCATGGACTTTCATTAATTAGTTTAAGATCTATATCAATTCATTTGCAAATGAATATTAATGTTATGAAAGAATGTTATTATGAATGTGTATACTAAGTGTCTGATGCGATTGCCTTTTGGGCACATCTCTAACAACACTAAGTATATGGCATGATCATGAACAATCTAACATTAGTCCTTTGAGTCATGAAATGATTGATTAGGTCTCACTTAAGTAGATACATGAATTACAACATATAGAGAAATCATATTCCTATACTATGTCTTCTTGTAAATTAGTACAATCTCCTTTACTTTTTACTCATTTGCATTTCCAAAATATTCTAGTCCTATGTAATCTAATTACATAATTTCGAAAGGAAAACTCAATTTAAATTTGAGTGGATTGAGATGAGAAAAGAAATGCATGAAAAAGAAATAGAGAGACAAATGACTCATATGTCCTATTTACCAAATTACAAAATTAACTCATGCATAATCAATCTTATTGGTTTATGTCCATAATTAGTGATCATGCAAGCCATAAACCCCTAAAGCAAAGGTGATATTGAATTGGTGTTTTGGATCCCAATTGAAAAAAGCGGTTTGAACTATTGAACCAAATAATTATATTTTCGGCTTTAATTTGAAAATCATTATTTAATAATAATAATAATAATAATAATAATAATAATAATAACAACCATTTAATCTCATTAAAATTATATTACCAATTAGAAAACTTCTTTCTAAAAGGTAATAGCAAGGTTGTCAAATCCAGTCCAGACAATGAACCGGAAAAAGCAGAAGATCAAGGGTTTAAGGTTCAACTGGGGTTGAACCGGTGAAGTAACTTTTTTTCAAAATATAATATTTAGCATATATCTTATGCAAAAAAAATTAAAATTATTTATACTATATATATTTCATACAAAATAATATGTTCAAGATAATATTTATAATTAAAATCAATTTATAACTATATTAAAAAATTTACTCAACATAATATATTTATATTTATTACTTTTATAACTAATAAATTAAATTATTTATGTAATTTATGTTTTAAACAAATTAAAATAGTTAAATTATATTAAAATATCCATTCATTTATCAATTAAAATAATTTAAAATGTAATTTATATAAAATTTTATTATAATATATATTAATAATGAAAATACAAACCATCAATTTCAACTAGTTATATAAGTTTTTTGAATAATATTAGTTAGTTAAAATTAATATATAACCATATATTTTTTTAATTTTAAATATAAAATTGGAAATAATTTTTATATATTTTATTAGAGTATCAACTTTGTCAATTAAAAAATTAATACTTTTAATAGCAATCAAAATTATTTAAAATAATTTATATATGAAATTTTATAATGTTTTATATTAATATAAAAAATATAAATACTTGAATTCAACTTTATCAAATATACATGACTCTTAAATTATATATATATATATATATCAAAACTTTTTAGCAAAAAATACAATTATTATTATATATATATATAATTCATTTAAATTTAATTAATTTTTTATTAATAAAAATAACTTATACTAAATTTTAAAAAAATATATTACTGATATAAAATTAAAATAATTAAATGAATATTTTTAATATAAATATGTATTAATAATAATTAAAATATAGTAGTTAATATATATATATATATATTTATTTATGTACTTTGAACTTAATATATTAAGAAGTAAGTGGTATAGTAGTTAAAATTTGTCAAATTATTTTGAGAAACCCAAGTTCAATTCCTAGAGGCGCCATTTTCAGCATTTTTTCATGGCTTTTTGAACTGGACAAATCCTAGAAGCGCCATTTTCAACATTTTTTCATGACTTTTTGAACCGGACAAACCGGATGAAACTAGCTGGATTGATCGGTTTCTAGTTTAACCGGCCGGTTCACCAGTTTTCTCACCGATCAATATCTCCCTCAGATATGATACTAAAAACCGATTGGTCTAATAACCGATTTCCAATTGAACCGGCTTGTCCGATCCCGTTTTTACAACAATGGGTAATAGTGTTAATTAGGTATTTATTTGATCATATCAAATTTTTGCCAAAATTCCCTACTTATGTTACTTCCTTATTAGTATGTAATTTTCATATTAATTTTAATTATGTTACTTCCTTTTTAGTATGTAATTTCCATATTAATTTTAATTCCACAATCAAATATAAAATTAAAATTAATACTTCTAGAATTTAATTCCCAATTAAAATCACCTTAATCAAATTAGTATGATGATAAAATAATTAAACAATTTAATTAATGTTACATTCAATTATCTAGTCACACTAAAATAGGATTTGTTCATACAAAATAAATTCAAGTCAAATTTGAATAATTCTAGAAATTCCAGAATCATACATCATCAAATTACGTATATTTATATCATACTAAAACAATCCAATTAACTCATTGGGCATTTCAAATTATAATTAATCAATTAACAAATCAAATAAACTAAATCCCAAAATGAATCATTTTATGATCTAGAATTAAAAGGAATATTTGGAATAGAACAAAACCATTCAAAATGCAATGAATATCAAAATACATCATGATTATCACATAAAATATGAATTGAAGGTGGTGGAACGAAATTAAAATATACAAGTGCAAACTGGACACTGTTCGCGATCGTGAAAAATTCGCGCCAATGAATGTTGGGTTTACAGAAAATTAAAACAATTTTAATTTTGAAATAATTTTTGTCCAAAAATCAAAACATGTTCCCAACATGTTCTTAACACATAATAATCACCAAATGACCGATAAAACATGAACAAGCATTGAAGAAACAAAATAAAATTAAAGGTTTATTTAAAAATCCTAATTTCAGTAATAATCCATAAATAATGTAATTCAACATGTAAATCCGATTTACATCAACTCAAAATCATTTCATATATCTATTCACATCTCATGAACATATTCGAATAAAATGACAAAAATAAAACCAATCATTAAAATCCAATTTCGTTTTTCGAATTAAAAAGAACTCAAAATACCAATTTCAAATAAATCCAATTGAATCTTCAATTAAAATTTATTATGACAATCATAAGAGGCTATGATACCATAATTGGAATTTGAGCATGTATCATATATAGAAATGGCAGCGGAAATTAAAATATTACAAATAAATATCTATAGAGGGTTTGAAGATCATTACATATCGAAACTGAATCTTATTCCTCCGATTCTCGCTTTACCGAGTTATAGCAAACCACATAAATCCACTTGGATCACCTCTAATGGTATCCATGCAAAATGTGCTAGCAATTTGATTAATCTCTAAGAGAGAAAGGGAGGAGGCAATTCTCAATTGCTTCTGAAGATAGCAGCACGTAAATAGTCATTTAAGGGACTACTCATAGTCTCTCTAAACCTATTAGGTTTAGATAGAGCGATTGCCCACGTTTAAAGTCCAATTTAATTAGTTCTCTTAAACAGACACATTTTACCTCTCGAAATGCCTTTTTTCGAGTAGTTCCTGCTCGAGAACATTTCCCTATTGGGACCTTATGTAATGTTAGTCCAGTAAATTTTCCCAACTGTGAATGAGTTATTCCTACTCATGAAATTATTCACAATTGCAAAACAAATCGCGCTCGCTATTTTGCTTAGACCTAATTTTTCTCTCTTTGTTTTGGATCTAATTCAAAAGCTCATTTTACTTCTTCTTCACACCTTTAATGTGTTTAACCCATTAGGTTTTCAGTTATGTTGGCCACTCATATCAACACTTGATCTCGAACGATCATGAACTGTATCTACCAACACATCATGACACCTAATTGATTGGAAAGTTTATGGTCTAACTACAAACCTTTCTATAGATAAATACTCATGCAATTCGCCTCTTCACCTCACTATACCCTATTCGGTTCAGAGCATAGGCTAAGTGTCAGCTCCCACTAGACTGACTATATCACACCTAGTCAATTGCAACAAGGCCCCATTGGTGAATGAAGGTCAGACTGAAGTTAGTTGAGCTATTAGTAGAGACAAATGTGCCTTTTATTCTTCTAGCATGGTTCTGCTGGAGACTGAAGTGAAGGCTCCAAAAGTTCAGCAAGCTTGCAATAGAGCATCACTTGTTTCGCCTGGTGCTAGCAAGAGAGGCTTTACATGTCTATGAGCTTTTTAATTGCAAGATTTACCAATTCAAATCTCAACATCTGCACACATACAGCATTCGGAGCTTGCTTGTGATGACGCAATGGCTATTTTGGGTGGCGCTATCATGTTATTTTTATTTCTTTTAAAAAGAGAGAGAGAGAATCAGAGAGAGAAGGTGGTGGTGGTTTGGACAGACAACCATAAAAACATAAAATACCATAAAACATTGAGGGACTGTCTTATATAAATGGTGTCGTTTTGTATCTGGGGCAAAATTGGATGAACACTGTAGTAGCTACAGTAACATATGCATACCCTTTGTTATATAGATAGACAACATCAATAATAAAACAGTCACCATTCTTCTTTATTTCAACTTCCACAACAACAAAACTTGAAAAAAAAAAATCTACATTCCAAAAGCTCTTCCATCTATTGAGTTGAGTTCTTGTTGTTATAGAAAAAATCAAAAGTAGGCATTGTATCCTAGGAATAGAATTTTCATGAAGCTACTTGTACCGAATGGGGAAATTACTATTCTTGAGAAATTTTTTTGGAAACGTCCTGCCTAAAATTCAATCTAAATTTCTCTCTACTTCTACAATTTTTCTATATTATTTTGATATCCTACAAGTTAAGAATAGTAATTAGCCAATGATGTCCTCCATATTGTGCAAGCTATATTGAGATGTGGAGAGATTCAAAAAATTCAATGGGATGAACTGCAAAGCATTAGAGCACGAAGATGATGTATTAATTGACAATTGCCAATGTTATGTGGTGAAAACTACCTTTGTCAATGGCAAATTTGGATGAAGAACTCTATTTTCAACAATCTGAAGGTTAAGTGGTGAAAGGTGAAAAAAAAGTCTTTATATGATCTTAAGCAAACACCTAGACAATGGTATAAGAAATTTTAAAATGAAATTAGATCTAATGGCTTTAAATTTAGTAAAGTAGAAAATTGTGTTTACTGAGATATTTCTTAAATTAGGGTAATTAAAAATTATATTTACAAATTTATGGTGATTTTAAAAATATTTACAAATTTATGGTGACGTGCGCCAGTCTAAGTGGCGCACGCAAAAAATATGAGGAGATGTGCGCCAGTCCAACTGGCGCACGCAGCCAGTGTTGGACACGTGGCTGTGTGCGCCACAATCGTGCGCCAGTTGAAGTGGTGCACACAGCCACGTGTCACCATTTCAAACCACTACGAATTTTTTTTTCTAATTTTTTAAAAAATAGCGTTTTTATTTTTTAAAAAAATAATTAACCAAATTTTAATTAATAATTAATGGCTAACATCTAATAATAATAATAATGCGAGTTAAATTTTATAACAAAACAAATGTATGAGGCAAATAATAATAATAATAATATGAGTAAACTTTTTAAAAAAATATATGAGTCAAATAATAATAATAATGTGGATCGATAAAAAAAAAACTTAACTTTTATAAATTTTTTCTACATTTTTTATCTCTCAAATTTTTTATAATTTATAATTTTCTAAATTTTACTTAATATATGATTAAATTCTAAATGCTTTAACTTATAATTTATTAATTTAATTTATTTACTTAATTTTTATTAGTAATTTATCAAACTCTAATTTATAAATTATATAGTAATTTTTTAAAAAAAT
>CATIWF010149902.1:0-42445 GCA_949630135.1 Balakata baccata | reverse complement strand
AGAGATGCTCTCCTAAGGCTTCTCGGGAATGGGCAATGGTTGTAATAGGCCCGCTGGATGGTGTTGTTCTCCCTTGTCTTGTTGGCACACAAGACATGTCTTCACATATAACTCAATATCATCGCGCATTTGGGGCCAATAGTAGGCACGCTCCACAAGTGCCAACGTGCGCCGGGTACCAGGATGTCCCGCCCATTGTGAATCGTGGCACTCCTTGATAATCTCCTTCCTCAAGCCTTGCCATTTTGGCACTTATACTCGGTCTCCTTTGGTGGTGAGCACCCCATCCCTTAGCCAAAATTGGCGTGTCTTCCCTTGACTTGCCAATTCTACCAATCTCTTGGCTTGTGGGTCATGCTCTAGTCCTTCCTTGACTCGATCCATCAAGGGAAATGTTGGGCTTGTGATTGCAGCCAATTCAACTTTTCTGCTAAGTGCATCGGCCACCAAGTTGGCCTTGCCAGGCTTGTATTCCATCACAAAATTGAACTCGGCCAAGAAAGCTTGCCAATGGATTTGCTTCGGTGACAACTTCTTTTGCTTGAGGAAGTAGCTTGTGGCCACATTATCGGTTTTAACAATGAACTTGGACCCCAATAGATAATGCCTCCACGTTCGTAGGCAATGTACTACAGCGGTCATCTCCTTCTCTTGGACCGTGTAGCGGCGCTCGGTGTCATTGAGCTTGCGGCTCTCATAGGCAATCGGATGGCCTTCTTGCATTAAGACTCCACTAAGTGCAAAATCGGAAGCATCGGTATGCACTTCATACGGCTTGGTGTAGTCGGGCAGGGCTAAGACTGGCTCCTGGGTCACTTTCTCCTTAAGGGCCTTAAATGCTCCTTGGCATTTGTCATCCCAATCCCATGCTTTATTCTTCTTTAGCAAATCGGTGAGGGGTTCGGCAATGGAGGAGTAGCCATTGATAAACCTCCGATAATAGTTGACGAGGCCAAGGAAGGATTGCAGCTCGGTTACCTTCTTTGGCGGCTCCCACTCCACAATTGCTTGCACTTTGGACTTATCCATTCGTATCTTGCCACCACCCATAATGTGCCCTAAGAACATTACTTCTTGTTGAGCAAAAGCACATTTCTCCTTCTTGACATACAACTCGTTCTCCCTTAATACTTGGAAGACTTGGTGTAAATGTTTGGCATGTTCCTTCAATGTCTTGCTATAGACTACTATGTCATCCAAGTATACCACAACAAACTTGTCTAAGAAGGGTTGGAATACCTTGTTCATGAGGGTGCAAAATGTGGCAGGGGCATTGGTGAGTCCAAAAGGCATGACTAAGAACTCGAAGGAGCCATACCTCGTAACACATGTAGTCTTTGGCTCATCCCCAACCGCTATCCTCACTTGATAGTAGCCCGATCTCAAATCAAGCTTTGTAAACCACCGTGCATCACCAAGTTGATCAAAGAGATCGGCTATCAATGGGATTGGATACTTGTTCTTGATCGTGATCTTGTTGAGTGCCCTATATGACACAATTGTTATATACTGGACCTGGTCCATATAGTATTATAGACCAAGATCCATCATACGTGTAAGAAACAGTGCCAATTTTATAAATAAATCAAACTTGCACAATTATCAATCACACGGTAGCATTTTTTGTAAAAGTTCATCATCTATCATTAAATAAAGGTTCATTAGTTTATTGAAAAATGTTCATTAATTCAATAAAAAATTTTCATTGCGAATAAAGTAAAGGTTTATTAGTTTATTGAAAAGGTTCATTACGAATAAACTGAAAATATTTATTACGAATGAACTAAAATTTTATTAGTTTATTGAAAAGTTTCATTACGTCATTAAAAAAAATATTCATTACGAATAAAGTAAAGTTTCATTAGTTTATTGAGAGTGTTTATTGTGAATAAATTAAAAAAGTTCACTATAAATGAACTAAAAGTTCATTAGTTCATTAAAAATGTTCATTACAAATAAAGTGAATATTTATTAGTTCAATGAGAAGGTTAATTCTGAATAAACTCAAAATGATCATTACGAAATGAACAAAAAATTCATTAGTTTATTGAAAAATATTCATTAATTTATTAATAAATGTTCATTTTTTATATTAATACAAATTCATTTTATTTTTGTATACTTAATCTAATGGATTTTTTTTTATATTTTCATTGGTAGGTATGAATTCATTAAATTATTTTAAAAAAAAACTCAAAACATAACAAAAAATTGAGACATAACGCATCGAAAAAATAACAAATCGAGACAAATAGCATCTAAAAATGCAAAAAAATACAAAATAACTATTGATTTCGTTTTAAAATAAAAGGAATATTTATCAATAAACAAATAGATTTTTTACTAATAAACTAATGAATTTATATCAATAAATGAATATGTGTAAGTTTGTTTTGTAATATCCACTAATTAGGATCTTGTTAGAATAAGTATATGAGCGATATATATAGAAAGCATATGAAAAGTATTAAAAATAAAATGAAATAAATGACTAAATTAGAATTTAAAATAAATTAAATTAATTGATAGAGTAAATTTGATAAAATTAGATCACATGATTAAATTGCATTTTTTTCAGAGACTAGTTGAACTAAATATGCGTGAAAATGTGGAAATAAAAATAAGAAATAAAAAGAAAAGAAAAAGAAATAAAAACAAATTAAAAAAAAAAAGAATGGCTGCAAAAAAAAAAAAGAGAAATGAATGTAAATTTAAGAGGTAAGTCGGTGGGGTGTTTTATTTTGGCTTAAAAGCCAAGTTTCCACACAATTCTTTCAATTTCTTCTCCACTTTTCTTCCTCTCCCAATATCAACTCTAATTTCTCCATATTTCCACTCAAGATTAATATCAAACTCACTCCAAACTAACTTGTTCTTGGCTCTAAACAAGTTGGAGAAGGAGGTGACTATCAAGTTGGATAAGCAAGCTCCACATGTTTGGATTTTGAGTAAAACTCCATTAAAGTCTATACATATTTGTATTTTAATTCACCATTTGCATATTTGATTATACATGTATATGCTTAATTGGTAATTTTATGAAATGTGGCGTAATTATGAACTTAAAATGATATGTTAGATTGTGAATATGTATGGATTGTTGGACAAGTGATGAATTTATGTATTATGACATATCACTGAATAAGGATTAATAGATGATTATTAAACGCATGATATTTGTGTATGAGGATAATGATATGTTTAAAAGTATGAAATAGTTATTTTGGGAGGTGCTTATTTGATAAAAATCATACATACTATATAACTAGAAAAATTTTGTGATATGCATTTGGTTTAAAATGTTGTATGCTAAATTGTCATTTTTATAGTTTTGTGGTAAGTTAGTATGAAATATTGTGATTTAAGAATGTATTTAAGGTCTAGAAATTTTGGACATAGGCACAATTACATATAGTTAGGAAATTAATTAAGACACCATGTTACAAATAAGGGAACAATTTTGATAAAATTGATAATAACTTTTGTTGTAGTAATTGGATTGGTATAAAACCAATTGAAAATGAAAACTTATAGTACTAAAAATGTTATAAAGAATAAAAGCTGCAATTCAAATTGTATCTAGATCCAAAAGAAGTTCAATATATGTAAAGTAAAACACTTAATTAAAGGAATTTGCATGGACTGAGTATGAGTATGTATTAAAATAGCATATGCATGTCCAATGTTGGTTTATAAATTGAATAGGATAGATGAATAATTTGGATATGATTTGAACTTTGAAGTGGTATAAAATATATCGAAAATTGGTTGCATCTGATCAGGTAAGTATTTTGTGTGTCTTTCTTATTATTTGAGAATAAAACTAAAGCATGTTAATATCATTTATTTGGTCAAACAAGATGAAATATTATATGATGGTATGATTTTAACTCAATAATTAATTAGTTATGCAATTGTAAAATGAATATTCAATATGGCAAATAAATATACATGTGATGGAAATAACCATTTAATTAAAATAATAGATGGAAACAAATTAAATTAAGATAATATATGGAAATTAATTAAATGACATGAGGAACAAGGTAAAAGTTAAATGTATAATGTAATATGAATTTATTTGTATGAATTTAGCATGACATGAGTTATAATTACATTATGAAGTAAGTTAAATTGATAAATAAGATATATGATGCCAAGAAAATACGATATAATCATATGTAATAGTATGTTCATTCTTTTATGACCATGCGATAATATTGTGATACTTGATATGAAATATGTCATGTATTTGTGTAACTGCATAGGAGAACTGAAATGTTTATATATACCACTAAGTTAGAAATAGTTTAGCATGAAATTTTCTCATGCAAGAAATGAAGCTTGTAGATATTAAAACTTAAAGTCAATCAAGAAGTGTTATAGCCTATATCAGAGGAGACACTGAAGACCCGACTGTTGGGTCGGTTACTTTGTACTTTTGTTTTGATTTTAATTATGCATTTGGGTTTAAATAATATGTCTTGTACATGTATAAAGAGTATGTTTCACAAATAGTTAAAGTGTGAATGATAATTATAACAAGTAATATATATATCTATGATATGATGTAAAGAATAAATTAGAAATGCATGTCTAATCTGATGTAAGTAACTAAATAGAAACAATAATGAAAACGAAGATAAAAGAAAATTTTAATTCAGACATGATCATTTAGTCGGTCATATAGCTTTTCACTTATATGATGAGATTACTTCTATTATATAGGTGGAGCGTTAAATGTTTTATTTACAAAATCGTCATTGCACCTTTCATACGTATTTGGTCCATGTTGTAATATGAACTATAGTCCACAATATAATCTACGTATGTGGCATTAAATGCATAAGAGGATTAATTGTCACATAATCATGAACTTTGTTGCTCAAATTTGAGACCCAAAAAATAGAAATATACATATTAAAGATTGAATAAGTCTGTAGCTCAAAAATTTTAAAAGGAAAAAAATCAAGCAAATAAAAATGTGACAATTGGACTAAAATTAGTTGCATTTGAATGTTGAAAACAAGGGGTGCTCACATAACTAGGGCCGCCAAGCTAAAAAAAATCAAATCTATATATAGGAATTTAATCTAAATATTAAAAAATTTCAATAAAACTCTTTATATATATATATATATATATATATATATATTACCGCTGCAATTCTATATAAACTATTTTCTTACTTCTCTAATCAAATAACTCTAGCGTCGTTTTTTGTTGAAAAGAATATCACATAAGAAGTTTAATAGAAAGAGAAAGATTTTATAATTGTGGTACAACTAAATTGAGATTAACTTAAGTTACTTTGAAATAAAGGTAAATTTTCAATTATCAAGTGTAATTGTTTAAGTCCTGTCAATTCCAATACCATGAAATGAAACTATTATATTCAGCATAGAGAGGATTTAACACTGATTTATTGATGTAATTAAAAGATTTACATAAGGGGAAGATCGAACTTCCCTAGAATTATAAGGATTCAAAAATTTTCTGCTATTATGCCTAGCTATCTCATTCAGATTAATTTGTTCACTAAAATAAAATGAATTAATATATAGTTGAAAATTGAAAATCAAGCTTGGATATACAGCTGAAGTTTTGTCTCTTGAATTGAATTGAAGGTTGGCAAGAAAGAACCATGCGTACAAAAAGTTGATGTGATAAAATAATGATGACCATAGACAAATTTGGATCCTAAAGGATAAGTCATGTTCCTATTACGTACCAAGTCTCTCTCTCTTTTGGTAAAAGGAAAAAACAATATTGTTTGTTTGATGGTGAAACATTAATTAGGCCCCATGCTGATTTAGCCATAATCCAATGTCCTTTTGTCTCTTATCTGCTTCTTTCTTTTTGATGCCAAACCAAACAAGTGCCTTCAGTTTATTTGTCAATAGATTAAGGCTGAGTAGAATATTAAAAGACAGCAAAATATTCACTCAAAAATTTTTAAGTAGCTGCATATCTAAGATTCAAATTCAATACATTTTATTAAGCTAAAAAAATTTCATGTGAATTCATCTATACCCTCTTAGTCCCTTCTACTTCTTTTTCTTGTAGTTATATGTGAACGCATTAAATTACACGACAATGAGGTAAGGTCATTCGCCTGAACTTTTCATTACATTTGTTGAAAATGGATTATCTTATAGTACAATGAGGGATGCCCATAAACGAACTTATGTTGGAAAGTTAGAATGTAAATGTAAAAAGGACATATTCTCCTTGGTTTGTAATATCTATACAGATGGTATGTACAAATAACGTTATCGTATAATTCATTGATATTAGAATTGGTATAACATTATCGATATAAATTGAACTGTATCAAATCGTATTAACTGTCGGAACAATAAATTTTTAAAAATAATTAGTAAAATCATCTAAATCAACCAAAAAATTGACAACAAAATTTAATATATAATATATTAAATTAATAAACATTTAAATAAACATTATTTTTATTTAAAAAATATAAATTAACATAATAATTTCCTAATATAAGCATAACAAATACTACTAAGTAAATAATTTTATTATAAAATAATATTTTGATTTCTTTATAAGCAGATATATATTTAATTAAATATAAAGAAAAAAACCACATTTCTCAAAAAAGAGAAAGGCGATGACAAAAATCAATCCATAAAACTAAACCATGTAAAGTAAAATTAATTATTAAAAAAAATTAAAACGTCTAGATCAAGAAATTTTTAATTATTAAAAAATTTTAAGAAATAATTGTTTTAAAATTAATAATTAAAATTTTACATTCATATTTTAAATTAATAATAATTTAATTTGGAGTAGCCAAAGTTAATATATTAAGCATAAAAATTTAAAGATTTGCAAGTATATATTTATTACAAGTACAGAAATAATTACTTATGTTATAAGTATGTTATAACTAATATAATCTCTCTAGAATTTAAAAAAAAAAAAAGAAGAAAGAATAATATATTCATTTATGTTGTCTTCAAAAATTTTGTTAGATAAGTATTATAAAGACAATCACTTTTAGCACTTGTTGTACAATTTATATTTATTAATATATAAAAGGCATTTTCATTAATTTGATATTTATTTATTATATGAATTGATATTAATCTTAATTCAATTGATGAAGTCATTAATATATAATATATTATGAAGGAAATCGTGATAAGATTCCTATCATATGTAATTATATTAGTATCTAAATTATTCATAGTCATACAATCAACAAGATGAGTCATTATTGATCTGGAAATACTAGCACATATTATACTCATTAATTGGATTAATCAATAGATTAAATAAGCTGTAAACATGATATATTTAGAGTTAACATATGGATGTTTGCTAAAAATAGTTAAATACATTAGATGACCTGCTATAAGACGATCATATGAATTATCTATTTAAATGTTTATGATAATCTCATCATAGCAATAGTACAAGTATCTCTATACTTGAGGTATTCAAGAATATATTGGATACTAATTATGTGCTTTTACTATATTTCTTGTTACCTCACATAGGTCATTTATAGGTTGGTGATTGAGTACAACTTGAGGTATTCGAAGGTAATTGGGTAGCAAACAAAGGATTCACCACTCCTAATAGAGGGAGTGTATACCCACGGTCTCTGATCGAGATTATTACTCGAGAATCTCTAGCATAAGTGGAAATGTCAAGAAGATAGTCTTCAATAACATGTCTAATAGAGTAATAAGTTTCTGTGATAAGATCTAATATCACTTGGATTAAGTGTGACGTAGTTAGTCTAATGAGAGCTGACACAGAGTTCATGCTCTGAATCAAATGGGGTATAGAATGGTGAAATTATTAGAGATGTGCCCAAAAAATAATCGCCTCAAGCACTTAGTGTATACATTCATAAAGGCATTATTTTATTATATTAATATTCATTTGCATATGAATTGGTATAGATCTTAAACTGATTAATGAAAGTTCATGATATAAAATATAGCATGAAGGAAATCACGATGGAATTATGATAATGAGATTCCTATTATGTGTAGTTATGTTAGTATCTAAATTATCCCTAGTTATAAGATCAACAAGGATATCTTAGATACTGATTTTGTGCTTTGACTCCATTTCTTGTTGTCTCATAGAGGTCGCTAATAAAGTGGTGATTGGGCACATGTTGAGGTATTTAAAGGTAATTGGGTAGCTAACAGAGAATTCATCGCTCCTGATAGAAGGAGAGTCTACCCACGGCCTCTTGTCAGAATCATTACTTAGAAATCTCTTACCAGAATGAAAATGTTATGAATATGGTCTTCAGTGACATGTCTAATTGAGTAATAAGTCTCAATGACAAGATTTAATATCACTTGGGCTAGATGTGACATAGTTAGTCTAGCGGGAGCTAACACATAGTCTATACTCTGAATTGAGTGGGGCATAGGATGGTGAAAAGACGAATTGCACATATTGTTGTCTATGGAAAGGTTCGTAGTCAAACCACTGACTTTTCGGTCAATTGGGGGTCATGATGTGTTGCTAGATATCGCTCATGACTTGCTTGAATTAATTGTTAATTCGAGTGGCCAATATAACTGGAAACATAATGGGTCACATACATTGAAAGTGTGAAGAATGAGTAAAATGGTTTTGGATGAGATACAAAAATATAAAAGAATTATTTATGGTCAGATTGTGATAGGATTACAGAAAAAAGATCAGAAAAATTGCTTAGAGCAAGTCACGGGCTCACGCAGGACCGTGCTGGCCACTGACCTATCACGGGCCTGTGGCATGCCAATGTCTGTGTGCTGGGCAAGCCTAGCGCACCCCTAAACTTATTTTGGTAATTTTTCCAACCTTATGGTGTTTGGAAATACCTATAAATAGTATTTTTTACTAGAAAAAAACTAATGAGCCACCATAGAAAATTAATAGTTAATTTTCTTAAAAATTCTCTCAAAGAATATACACTATGCTAGCACATTGTGTGTGTTCAAACCATCACTCTTGTGGTTTCTTTCTTTCATTTTGGCATGAATTATCATTAAAAACAATCCAAAATTGGATTGTTGTGATTTGCTACAACCCAACAAGAAGGAAATTGAAGAATCGGTTCAAGAAATTAAAAGGTATAATTTCTAACTATTATCAAGTATTGATTCAATGACCAATATAACCAAGAACATAATAGGTCACACACTTTGAATGTATGAATGAGGAATAGAATGGTCTTAATATGATCCAAAAAATGAAAGAATGATTTAGGGTCAGACTGTATCGGGATCGCAAAAAAATTCCGAAAAAAAAATCGTTATGTAATGTTTGTATCGATCTATATTGTCCATGTTGCTCATAACAAAATATACAACGGTATTATATTGTCATTTTCTATTAACAGAGATATATTGGTTCCATATTGTACCGGAATCCTCACAAAGCGTTACGTAATAAAACAATATGTAAAGTATCATACGATATTTAAAACCCTAATTGTAACAGTTGAAACTAATTCTTTCCAAAAGCTAACTCATGAGATGAGAGATGTCTAAGCTATTGTACTTTTTGTTATGAGGAATGCCAATGACACTTTTTATTTTCTAACACTTCCAATACCCACCTTCTAATTGGTTGGTGAGGAGAGAGAATAAAGAGAAATAAAAAAGAAAATTTTTTTTTTCTTATTATCAACCTATCAAAAAGTAAGTGTTAAAAAAGTATTGAAAAGTAGCGAATGTCCTTAATATTCATTTTCTAATAATATACCCATCTCTTCTGTTTTTTTTTTTTACTTGAAATTGTATTAGGCAAAGCAAGGCTTCCTCCTTATAGCATCTCCAATAGTATTTTTTATTTTAAAGAGTATCTTTGCTATAATAAAGAACATTTTAAAACATCTTTAAATATAGAGAGTAAAAATTATTTTACAAATCCAATAGACTCTTTATATTTTTATTCTTTATTTTACTTTATCTATTATCAATTAATATTTATTAAAACAACAAAATGAATGAATTTTATTATAAAGAAATAAAAAAATAGCACATCAATAAAAAAAATAAAATATATATAAAAAGTGGAGATACATCAATTTCAATTAGAAAAACTTACTCTCTACTCTAAGAGAAATTCTTAACTAGATAGACTATATCTACTATATTATCCATAAACTAATCAAAACAATAAATAATATGTATTTATATTGCATTTACTTCGACCGATGAGAATAAAACAATTAAATGAATGTCAATAAGTAATTTGATTAGTATATAAAAAAATATAGTAGATATATATAATCTATCTAAAAATTTATCATACTCTAAATTTTAAAAATATAAAATATATTAAAAACTAATTTTATAAAATAACACTCGAAAGAATATACTTTAAATAAATACTCTATTAGGTTGCACTTATAAATTGTTGGACAGTAATGGAAATGACATCAAATGTATCCCTTTGGTCGATCAAGCAAGCATCCCAGCATTAATGGAGCCCACTTTTTTGTCTTACTATGGTTCAACTTCCACGCATCATGAAAATCAATAAAATATTACACACTAAAATCAAAGCTCGAATTGATGAACGGTGTTCTTGCTTTATGTGAGTCTGACCTCTCCATCCCTTTACCTGGCATAAAATGATGTAGCCGGAAAAATATATTTTGGTTTAGCATATTTACGTAATTTTTTATTCATTTTTACATACTTACGTAAAAAGCCCTTAAAATAATGTATATGGAAAAATATATTTTGGTTTAGCATATTTACGTAATTTTTTATTTATTTTACAATTTACGTAAAAAGATTTGGCTTATCTGGGTTAAGGAAGTTTATCTAAAAAGGCTTAGTTTTGGGATATTACTGCGACTTGTGATAATAGTTGGGTGTGGCATGGCCTCCTTAAGATTAGGCCTTTGGTCAAACATTTATTCCAGCACCACCTTGGTTCTGATAATAGTCTTTCATTTTGGTTTGATCCTTGGATATCTCTTGAGGCAATTAGTGACAAATTCCTGGGCATCAACATTAAGGATGTTGGCATCAAGAAGCATGCTAAGGTTAGTGATGTTTGGAAGGATAACTATTGGCAACTCCTTGAACCCATTGATAGCACTACCTGAAGTGCTAGGGAATGGATTCGCAGCAACATGGCTGTATCCTTTAGGCAGAATGGTTCTATTGTTTGGGGAGGTAACAAAAATGGATGTTTCTCCATTGCTAGTGCATGGAAAAGTTTAAGGCAGGAGTTCCCTAAGAAGAAATGGGCTCAGATTCTTTGGAAGAATGAACAAGTCCCCAAACATTCTTTTAATTGTTGGCTGGCCATTATTAATAAACTGCATACCAGAGATAGATTGAAGAAAGGGGGCCTTATCCAAGATGATATTTGTGTTCTCTGCGATGCTAGCTAGCACCGAATCTATTGATCACTTGTTCTATGAGTGCAGTTTTGTCTGGTCCATATGGACTAAAATCTTTTATGCTTGCAAGATTAATGCTGGTATTAGTAGATGGAGAAGATTGATCAACTATTTTTGTAGACATGCCACTGGCAAATCTGCCCTTACGAGTACCAGAAGAGCTTCCTTGTCTTGTACATGCAGTTTATGTTAAATGGAGTACTAGGAACAAGCTGATCTTCCAAAATGAGCTACCCAATACTTCTAAAATCTTAAAGCAAATCCGGTTTCGTATTCTCACTAAATTTGCAGACCATGTGAATAGTCACAGAATTGGTTCTATTGTTGATAGTTTTCAAAGTATTGTACAGTAGTTAGTTGGTGTATAGGGGCATACCATGAACTGGTTGTATTCCTTTTTTCTTTTTTTTTGGTTGCTGGATGCAATAAATTCTGTCTTTGGTTGATTGACCAAAAAAAATAATACACATAAAAAACCCAAGAGATGTGGTGAAGTTAGTAATAAAAACTGAATTTATTAAAAAAAAGAGCTTTCCGCTTCGAACTCTATTAAATACATATTTATAAACTAAACTTTAAATATAATTAATCTCAAACTATAAAATAGATACATAAATTTAGTTATAGTTTGCAAAAACAATATATATATATATATATGACACACAAATTTATATAATTTTTTCAATGCCCAACTGTTATGAGAGGACCTCTGTCCAAAATTATGATATTGTGTGCCAATTTTTCCTTGGCCAAATTGCTGGTCAAGGCAGTTTTAATTATAGAACATGCCCATTAAGATCACTTCAATATTCTTCATGAGAAAGTAGAAAACCCACTTTACATTTCTTTGTCTGTTGATTTGTATCCTCTTCCTAGACATTTAGACATTATTAGAAACACACTAAAATTCTATCTCTTTGAAAAAATTGTGCATGATTCACCAGCATCCAGACAACTCATGTTCTTAATTTCAACTTCAACTTTCAGTGCCCATAGGGTTTTAACTGAGTCGAGCCGAATATAGAGGAACTCAAGCTCGACTCATTTAAATATATTACAAGCTCGAGCTCTATTCGAGTTTTTATAATTGAGCTCGAGCTCGATTTGAGCTTTCATAGTTGAGCTCGGCTCGTTTAAAAATTATTGAGCTCATGAGCGGCTCCGACTCGGCTCATAAAGAGTTCGTCTTAACAAACTAAGCTCGAGTTCGGATCGTTAACAAATAAAAACAAAAATTCGAGCTCGGCTCATTAACAAATAATGACAAAAGCTCGAACTCGATAACAAAATATAATATAAATGAGCTCTAAACGAATTTTAAATGAGCTCTAAATGAGCCAATGAGCCTTTAACAAATACGTTCGTGAGCTTTTAAACCAACATGTTCTCCAATTTTTAAAAGAATATATTCGCGAGCTTTTAAAAAAATACGTTCACGAGCCTTTAAAATGAATACGTTGACGAGCTTTTAAATGAATACGTTCACGAACCTTAAAACGAACATATTTGCTAGCTAACGAACCACACAGTATTATCGAGCTCAAGCTCAAGCTCGGCTTATTAAACTTAACAAATAATTTCGAAAGAATTTTGTTTTGAACTGAAATCCAAATGGCTCGTAAGCGGCTTGGTTTATTTACACTCATGAGTATCCATTTTGTGGACAAGAATTTGACACTGTCGAATTTGATTACTATTTGTTAATTAATTTCCTCTCAAAACAATATTAAGATAGTAAACAGAAAGTTCTCACTTCCGGTTTGGTTTAGCTTGAGGCAAGGGGATATCTGGCTCAAGTTTTTGCTTAATTTTGAGAGAGTTTTTTCCTCACCTTAATTTTTGATTAATATATGTGGTTTTTCTCTCAATATATTAATAAAAATTATAAAAGAATACAGGAATAATATCTACATTTTTATTTTGAAACATTTCTTTTTTATTTTCTTTTATATAGATGTTATAAAATTTAATATCTATCATATACAGAAGATAACGGAAATATTTGGCTTTCTCTAGTGCTAAATATACATAAGTTCAGGTTATAACTTTGTTTGAAGAAAAATACATTTTGCAATTCTATGTATATTTATAAGCTCTAATCATAAACTATTGTAATTTAACTAGAAAATATTTATTAACGATGACCACTGATTCAATAATATTATCGATAATTTTTAATATTATTTTTTTTGGGGGGCCAAATGTGCAAACTAACTCATGAACTATACTATATAGAATAAGTCACTCCCTCAAATTTGACTCAATGCAAATAAGTTTTTGAACTTTAAATTCAATATAAATTAGCCCTTAAACTATATTATATAGAGCGAGTCACATCTCACCAGAGTGAGTTGACTCATTGTTCTAGTTTAAATGACCTAGCATATAAACAGTTTAATTGTACTGAGTTTAAAGTTTGAGAATTTATTTGTACTAAGTCAAAATTGAGGGGGTGACTCACTCCATAAGGAATAGTTTATAAACTAATTTGCACCTTTAATATTTTTTTTAAGTTTGTTAGGAGGTTCAGTGGACTGTGAATAAAGATTGACTCCTTTTTGCACTCACCTTAAAGATGTTAAATTTTCATTAATATTGGTGGATGATATTGAAAAAAATTTAAATTTGAGATCTCTTGATTCTCATAAGTGTGAATATCAATCATGTCACCTCTTGATTGATATTTTTTAATATTGTTTGGTTAATTATGAGTAAAAATTGTAATAAAATAATATTTAATACTTGATTCGTAATTTTATTCATTGATTAAATCAATAATAGAATATTATGTAAATTAATTAATCAATTATAACCATTTTACTTACGGAACATTATATCATTGGAATCGATTTATAAATAAAATTATGAACTTGATCTAGGTAAAGTTATAGAAAAATAGGCTTTAAATCTTACTTATCTCTAAAATTAACTCAAAGAAGGAGAAATATTTAAACTATGATGAAAACATAGTTAATTAAATTTTATTACTAACAATAAGAACATATAAACAACTATAATTAAGTAACTCAATACCATTAAATTGAAAATTTTTTTATTTCAACTATTTAATAATTTGGATTGGCACTATATAGATTTATTAAGGAGGTGAAATATTTCCTTTCAAGCAATTAAAGATATTTTACACCTAGGGTTCAATTTTGAAACATTGAATACCCTTATTGTTCTATCTCAGAGGCATAAAATTGAATATTTTAGTATTATATTGAAATAATATTAAAATCAAATTCATTCTCAAGAACTAAGTCAATGAGAACTTTATATATAAGCAATAGAAATGAATATATGAGATTTGCTAAGATAGTTATGGTCAATGCCATGAAAGTCTTGAAAATATGTTTTCTTGCAGGGAGAGAGAGACAGAGATGGGAATTTGGAGGGTCCCTTCCGTTGGTGGGACTAAAAGCATGACACTGAGAAGCGTAAAGCTCGTTGCCAGTTGCTACCCGCACACTTATCATTCTGTTGCCTTGTGTGCATGTGGTCCCCACACTAATTGGTCTAACGTGTCGCTCTCTCCTACACTCTTTGATTACACGTGTCGATTTCTACATGAGCTAATGCTCCAGTTTACATCATCTACGCCGTCCCATAATCCTCGTCTCTCTGCCTTATTATTATTTAATTTCTAAAATTTCATATATTATATTAACAATTTTTTAAATTTTAAAAATTATACTATTTATTTTTTAATTTATTTTTATTAAATTTATAATTTTTCAGTTAAATTTTAAAATATTTATCATTAGATAAAAAAATATTTTTTTATTTAAAAATATTAGTACAATAGATCGAATTTTAATTGGTTAATATAATTAATATGTTAAATTTCAAGAGGTAATAATAATTTTTTCTCCATCATTTCAACACAATTTAAAGTCTTTTAACTTTTTAATAAAAAATTTAATGAAATAACATATTAGTAGAATATATTCAAATAGAGAAAATAATATTGTACAGTTTTTAAATCTCAAAAGAATAATAGTATAAGAATAAAAGTAAGTTTCCCAAAAAAACAAAATTACACATGTTATTTTCACTTCATGCAGATAAAAGTACATAAAAAATTTCAACTCTTAGTACTCATGTTTTAGAACTTTATTTTTATTGAATTTTAATATTTTTATTTAATTATCATCATATATTAAATCAACATGCTTTAATTTGATACTGTTAAGTTTTTGTAATTCTATTTTTTTAGTAATATCAAGCCTTTTTCAGATATATAAAATAATATAACATATGTATTTTAGGAGACATATAAATAAAAAGAAAAATGTGCAAATTAGCTTTTAAATTATATTCTATGGAGTGAATTACCATTCAATTTTGATTCAATGCAAATAAACACTTGAATTTTAAATTCAGTATAATTAGGCCCCTTAAACCAGAACTGTGAACCAACTCGGTTTGGTGAGAGATGACTCGCTCTATAAAATATAGTTCAAGAGCAAATTTGTACTTAGTTTAAAGTTCGAAAACTTATTTGCTCTGAATCAAAGTTAAATAGGTAATTCGCTCCATAGGGTATAGTTTAGGAGGCTATTTTGCATCTTCGGCCTAAATAAAAACTAGAAGTGAACTGGTAAAATTTCTTATGTACCGTTTGAATTGAATGAATTTGAAATCCATAAATTTTAAATTTATAGATTGTGAAATCCACAAATTCTTATAATTCTATCTTTTGGTTTGACTAAAATTCATGCATTATGATGTAATTTTCTTTGCATTTATATTTGATTCAATAATCACAATATATGCATAGATTTAACAATTAATTTTCAATTTTAACTTTTATTAAATATTGAGAATTTACTATTTACTAAGTATATATAATCAATTTCACTATATGCTTAAAAATTAAAAAAATAATATTAGTTATTATAGGAGTTAGTAAATAATAAAAAATAAAGTTAATAGTTCTCCCTCTCTTTATATATATATATATATATATATATATATATATATATATATATATAGATTGGTATAAAATAAAAATTAATTTTTATAAATAATTTAACTTGTATAATAATAATAATAATAATAATAATAATAAAGTAATTATTTGAAATTAAAAAATGATTTTTATTTTTTTAGGGTTAAGGGAGTTTTGAAATATTATTAAAATAAAAAAAGTTAGCCAACAATCCATCGTTGATAAAAAAAAATGGTAGATTTTAGACTTTCCCACCTAGGAGATGAGAAATCAAATCCTTAAAAAATGAAGGATTTTGGTAGATAAAATATTTTTCAAAATACATGAATTTTGACATTTTTTTAAATAGACAAATAATAACTTTAATAGAAATTTATAGATTATTCAAATCTCTAGTTCAAAATCTCTTAATCTAAATACAGTACTAATTGAATGATAGTTGAAATAGTACTTAACTAGCAATGGAACTTCAAACTTTCAATAATTCAACACATATTGCCACTTTGTTGGCCTTTTATATCATAGTTATTTATACGTATCTTAATGCTTGATTAGAAAAAATGGTAAATTAATAGGGACTCGATACTAATCAAATGAAAGTATTAGCGCGATCCAATAATAATAATAAAAAGTAATAAAAGTTCAGGAACTTTGGAGGCGTTTGATGCAGTTGTTAACTTTTTCTTACCAAACGGCTCGTATAAAAGTGTTTGGTAAATTTTTCTAAACTTCCGCTAATTGCTTTTTTAAGTTTCAAATACATGTTAGATTGAAAATTTCCATTTTTAGAGCTTTTTCAAAATAACTGGAGCTTTTCTAAATATAAAAATTAAATTACTCTTAAACTAAATTATACTTAACAAATTTTAATTCATTTTTTATTTAGTTATTCTTATATCATATACTTTTTTTGAAAATTTATTTATTATTATTATTCATAATTTATTAAAATAAACAATTATAATATATTATAATTTTTATTTATCAATTTAATTATTATAAAATCATATATATTTTGAATTAAATAAATGATATTTGTAATTTTATATTTTAACTGCAACAATATTAAACTGCTATTAGCCATCAGCTATAAGCTAGTAGTCATCAGTTATCAACTACTAGTTAATTTTAACAACTAAACCAAATAGAACGTTAATAGTATCAAATAAAAATGCAAGGTTTAAATTGGAAAAATTTAAACTTAAGAATATACGTGCCAAAGAATGATTTTTATCCACTAAAAAAAGGATAATTTATATTTAATGATAATAAAAATATTCAGATATAATAAAAAAAAAATTCAGAAATAGAATTAGACTATTGAGATTAAATGAAATAGATTAAAAAAAAATTTAACCTATTTATTGGCTATAATTACCCGCTAAAACTACTTCTCAAAACGAATCACTGATCGGTTACCATTCGTATTTTTATCAACCTTTGGTTGAATTTACTTAGAAACCCTTTTATTCAGTTACATGTTAATTAATGATTGGTGCTTAACTTGTAGTATGTATAAATTCTTTGTTTTTTTTTTTTTTGTTAAAACTACATGTATTCTTTTAGTGTATGTGTAGATTAATCTTTACATATAATCTTATTCGTATCGGATAAAATTTTAAAATGACTGTTTTATAAGATAATTACATTTCCAAATATCGAATCTCTAGTTAAATCCTTAGTATTTTGTCTCCGCCCATTTGCCCATTTAAGATAATGGTTATGCCAACTGTATACAACATTTGAACAACCTCTTCCCCAACCCAACAAAAAAAAAAAATGCTCTTCTTCTCTGATAGACCCATCAAATTTCAACTCTGAATTTCTTGAGACCAACGATTAATGGAAAGCACCGATTCATCCTCCGGTTCTCCACAGCCGAACCTTCCACCGGGATTCAGATTCCACCCAACCGATGAAGAGCTGGTGGTTCATTACCTAAAGAAGAAGGCCGCCTCTGCTCCTCTTCCGGTATCAATCATCGCAGAAGTTGATCTCTACAAGTTTGATCCATGGGAACTACCAGGTGTTTCATAATAAACTTGAAAGAAAATTAAAAAATGGGTATTATATTATTAAATTCTTGTTTAAACTGTGTATAATATTTTACTAAAATAACAAGTGGGATGTTATGGATTTTCAGCAAAGGCGACGTTCGGCGAGCAAGAATGGTACTTTTTTAGTCCTAGGGATCGGAAGTACCCCAACGGAGTGAGGCCAAACAGGGCGGCGACGTCTGGTTATTGGAAAGCTACCGGAACTGATAAACCGGTTTTAACCTCCGGCGGTACTCAAAAGGTTGGAGTTAAAAAAGCCCTTGTTTTCTATGGAGGCAAGCCCCCTAAAGGTATCAAAACCAATTGGATTATGCATGAATACCGCTTAGCAGATTCTAAAGTCAGTAACAAGCCCCCAGGTTGTGACTTGAGCAACAAGAAAAACTCCTTAAGGGTAATTGTTATTCTTATCCTTATTTTTAATTCATATTATTATTATTCAAGTTTATCATATATTGATTAGTTCTTGGAAACCCATCTGTTTTCTTTTTCCTTTTGATGATTCTTTCAGCTAGATGATTGGGTTTTATGTCGGATATATAAGAAAAATAATTCGCATCGACCAGGGGATCATGATAAAGATGATTCTATGGAGGATATGCTTGGATCAATACCTCCTTTACTATCAGTTGGCAGCAGCCATCAGATTAATGCAAAGCTGCAATTTTTGAAAGGGACAAATTATGGGACATTGGTTGAAAATGAGCATAATTTATTTGAAGGATTGATGAATAGTGATGGTATGAACAACAATAATTCTATTTCTCAGTTAGGCTCAAGGCCAGCAGAGCTATCTATGCTGCCACTTAAAAGGACACTGCCATCTCTGTACTGGAACGAAGATGTAGAAGCACCTGGCAGTGGAACTTCATCAAGCAAGAGATTTCAGAGCGAAAATGGCGATGCTAGTGTGGTAAGAAGTGATGGGAATGGTTCTGTAGCCTCTCTGCTTAGCCAGCTGCCGCAGACGCAGCCATTGCAGCAACAAACTGTATTGGGTTCCATGGGAGATGGGATTTTCAGGCCACCATATCAACTTCCAGCTGGCTTGAATTGGTATCTTGAATCATGATTCAATTTTTCAGGTGGTGGTATTGTATATACACCGGCCAATATTATCTATCATCTAATTCATCTTCTTCGTCATCATCAGTCAGACTATGGAATCAGAAAGAGAAAAGAGAAACTGAAAAAAATAAAAATAAATGACATATGTTATATACATGTTCATACGTAGAGTGATCAAGACTAGCTAGTTGTATCAGCTACATCAGATTGAGATTATTGGGATATTGGTTATTAGGGAATTAAATATTAGAGAGTAATTCATTTGGCCAAGCTCGTTGTTTCTCTCCAGTGCTCTACGGCGTCACAGATAGCTACCAATTTCAGGTGAGGCCATAAATACTCTCAGATATAAGTTTATATATATATATATATATATATATATATAGTTTCACAACATATATGCATATATTTGGTTGTTATAATTAGGGATGCATAAGAAGAAAAAAAAACATTCAGATCATGAGATTCGTGTAGAAAAATAATTATTGATTTTAAATGATATATATGATTGTGGAGAATAGAAGTCTTATCGCTAATATTTGCTTATTCAAAGAAATTACATTTATTATGCAGTTTAGTTTTATATATATTTATGTATTGTTCATTGATATATTGTTGCTATATGATCATATATACATGATTATAATCTGTTGACTGCATAAATCATAGAAGGGAAAAGATATTTGTCCTTAAAATTCATATTTCATACTTCTTTATAACAATTAAAACAATTATATAACATTGCATTGCAATTATTAAAACAAGTAAAATTTTCAATTTCTAATGAATATAAGTACTTTTTCTTCGGCTGGGTTTGATCAGTTTTGAATTTCAGTAAAAGCATATATGACTTCTCCTTTTTTCTTTTCCTTCTTTCTTTTTCCTTTGAGATTTCCTTGTACTGATTTCTCAAAAGAATTTTTCATGATTAGTAGTAAACAGAACCGAGTGCAATTAAGTTATCTTCAACACATTATAGTTAGAGTATTTCTTGATTATCAACTTGTTCAAAGGCATTTAAATTGACATAATTAATCAGGAAACAATTACTGAGAATCTATATATTCTGTGATCAATTAATGAATATTACTGATAACATATATGCATCCCCAACAAAAATTTATATATATATATATATAGGGCCATATTAATGCTTATTTGTTACATATTAGTACTAATGGGTTGTTACTTTTTTATCAATCAAAGAATGAATTCTAATATAATATATATAGTTAATAAAATTAGCTTGAATGGGTGCTTGCACATGCATATATATATATAAATGTAGAAAATAATTATTCTAGAAGATGAAAACCCATAAAGATGATATAATACAAGTGTCAATATAGGTCATGTATGAGCTGAAAATATTATACAAGTTGAGAATGTGACAAAATTAAGACAAGTTTGTGACATAAGAGAAAAATATGTATGGTCTTTATGAACTGAGTGATGATGGGGAAGAAAAGTTTTCATAGAAAACGAAGTTTACTGACCTTTTTTTTATTATTTTCCAATTTATTTTAGATTAATTAAATCTTTTGTGAAAATTATCAATTAAACAAGATATGACTTAGGAATTAAGGTTTTCAATGTCAAGAAAGAGATGTTGAAATTAATAATTACCACATTTTCAAAGCAATTAGTAAGTAATTAATAATAATTAACCAATTGGTTAGACCTATATATGTTTTAATTGAATAAACACATGTCTCTTTCTCGATAGATACTAATGAATAGTCCTATATCGTGGATTTCGTCATCTTCTTATTTTTGAAAATTTTTTAGGTAAATTCATTCTACTATATTATTTATAGACTAATCTAATCACATATATATTTAATTATTTTATTTTTATTAATTTAATTAAATACAATACACATACATGTCATTTAATGAATAAATTAATATGCAAATAATATGGTAAACTTATTCTATATAAGAATTTTTCCATTGAAAATATAAAAAGTATTAATTTTACAAATAAAAAAACCTAAATTTAGGTCGCAAATATATATATATATATACGCGATTGGATTGAAAGTTGATTTTTTTTCTTGATTTTAATTAGCCTATAGTTAATATTTAATATTACATATATTTAATAGAATAAACACAATCACACCAACCTTGGTTTAATCCACAAATTATCTTTGATATTACATCCAAAACATACCAAAGAGATATTTGAGGGGGGTGGGTATTATTTTCTTTCATATTTTTGATTGATAAGACATAGCTAGCCAAGTGTATTCATTCCAAAATGAGTATGACCCTTGACAACAAGAGGCAACGGCCTCTCACTAATTGCTGACTATGGGACTATAGCTTTCTCTCTTCCTATTATCAAAAGGGAATCATCATCTTAAAACCACACAAATTTAAATTGCATTAATTCCTTTCTAAGTAAGCGTACAAAATAACTTTAGTGATATTTTATATCATCACTTCTTATTTTTGATATGCCAATATTGAAATATGATAAATGTGATATTATTGCTTTCCATTCCCTTTTATGGTGGATGCTTTCACTATATATAAATATATAATTTTACCTATTTATATCCCTCTACAATCATGCATTTCCTTTTCTTTCTTTTTTTTTTTAAAAAAAAACTTTATTATTGCACTATATACACATTTATAGAGAGTGGAAAGCAAATTTTCAAAATTACTTTCAATCGAATTAACTTCTTAAAAAAATCGTTTTTATTGAGCCCAATTACAATAAAATAATAATAAGAACTAGCTAGCTAATCAAAGAGATGTTACGAATTCATCTCCTATATGTAACTCAATGTTTTCGCTAAAGTTCATTCCACCATCACAAAATATTGGATGCAAAGCGGTTCTGATATCAAACTATAATGATTCATCCTCAATTGTTATATAAAAACCTACAAATGGACAAATACAGTCTAATTAAATAGTTAACCAAAGTTATTAATAATAGTTGGTGTAACTTATAAATCTCTCTTCCTTTCTCATTTCTTTCCGATAAGATATTGGGAAGCTATATGTCAAGATAGCACCTCAATTGCAAGAACATTTCCATATTTGAATTCTTACATTCAACTCCAAGTCTCTTTTCCATTATCGATGCATATAGAATTTGTCTAGGATATTACAATCATCTCTCATATTCCAAACATGATATGTAAATCTCATCTTTTTAAAATATTCTATCAATTGAAACTGAAATCGGACTATTTGAAATATTAAATTGAACCTTTTATTTCGGTTCAATTACATCATATATTTGAATTTAACTTGAACTATATATATATATATTGTGGACCTTATTATATAGACCAATAAAAGAAAAAGTACACATTATGTAGTCATGTGTGTATGTGAGAGAGATGGTTGTTGAATGCAAATGCATTAGTAGGACTTCTATCTTGAAGGGGCAAACATTGTCCGAGTCTATCTTGTAAAAGATGAACCTTGTCAATGTTTAGATGGTGAAGAATAGGCATAAAGAGAAAAGGGTCTCACTATCATTAAACAAGATGAACACCTTTGTTTATCCAACTAATATTCTATACAATATTTAAGCCCATAATTGAAATTAAAGAGCTATTAAGTAAGGAAGACTTTGGCATCTGATGCTTTTGTTCCTACCCACAATTTGATATATATGGGTAAAAGAAACAAACTAAGGGTTTAAAAAGTGAGAAATTTTTAAATAAATTTAGTTTATTACGTCATCTGTAAATTAAAATAATTATATATCATTAAATTGTTTTATTCATATTAACTAATGTGCATATATCACTTAATAAATATGCATACATATATTGTATGTTTGAATTAATTTACAAATAAAATAGGAAACTTACAAATTTTCACTTTAAAAAAATATCATAGACCATTGAAGATTAGTGACATTCAGGACCCTAGTTGGCCCATATTTTCCTAGCTAGCTATGGCATTTGATGGCCAGTCGGTTGGCGATTTGATATCCTATGGACCAGGGTCCATAAAGATACATGCACTATAAGCTTATTCGCACAGACAATATCAAAAAATCCCTAATTCTCATTTTCTGCTAAATAACAATTAACTCTTTTTTTAACTAAACCTCACTATCTCCTAAACCTTAGAAAACTCTCTAAAAGCACAATTCTTCCTCTCCAAAAAATGCAGACTATTCACTGGTTCAAATACCTTCCTAATGGTTAGTTTATGGTTACAATTTCATTACTATATATAAACAGGTTCATTAAAAATGGACTGTAGGTACGAGTTTGATCATTGCAAAACAAACCTTGTTCTGAAAATTGAACTGATTAATATTTTTGTAAATTCATTACTTAACAACTGTATATTCATTACTAAGTAATTGTAGGTTCATTACTAAATAAATGTAGGTACATTATATAATAACTATAGGTTCATTATTTAACAATTCTAGATTCATTATTTAATAATTATAGATTCATTAATAAATGTAGGTTCCTTATTTAATAATTGTAGATTCATTATTTAATAATAAAATTTTACCTGAATTTTCACAAATCAAACCCTCATAAATCGCTTTATCAACTGAAATATGTTCATATATTTACAATCGAACAAAGAATCACAGAAAAACAAATCAAATAGAATAAAAAAAATGAGAAATCGAATAGAAGAAGAGAGATGAGAATACACACATAAAAGAAAATCTTTGAAAATTACAGCAAACAAACAAATCGAACCAAAAAAAATGGATAGAAATCTCTCACAAAATAAAAGAGAAAGGAAAATAGCATACAAAAACGAGAATCTCTTTAACAGACTCAAAAAAGCTAGCGTTAAATTTAAAAAAAAAAAAAGTCACGCATTTGGCACGTATGAGGACCTCTGGACCATATAGCTACATGCACTTAGATCCATTGAATAATTTGCCCCGATTGGCAATCACTTAAAACATGTAATTGTTGACATTACTGGATAGTTTTTGATTCAGTCATATATTATTAAACAATTTTAATTTAACGCTATTGGCATACTTATCAAACTAATGCAATTTTAACTTCACAAATTAAAATAATTATTGAAGATATTGAGTCATGAATGACCCACAATTGCAAAGCAAATTATATTAATCGTAACATAATGATGTTTTGTCATTATGGAAATCAAAAATTGAGAATCTGGAGTAACAGAGGAATTAGGTTGTCAATGAGTTGGGCTTGGACATGTGGGCCTGTCCAGATAGAAAACTCTTTTAAATCTTTTTCAAAACGATCCCCGGACTGAATTTCTATTCATATTGCAATGTAGATCTCTAGTGTATATCTATCTGTGCATACATAGGTTATTTCAGTGTGGATACAGTCTATGTCCGCGCATATATAGCCTGTGATCTATATTGCAATATAGACAGGTACCCATAATATAAGAATTGGACTGAATCAACTTCGCGCTCATCGATTACTAATTTGCTGGATTTTCATCAGAAAATTTATAAGGTGCATCCGGTGTAATTTATATTGGGTGCTTTAAAACCGTTGAATTATAAACTTTTAATCTCATCCGTTGATAATGAATAGTTGAGATTAAAAGGTGATGATCTAATGGCCCTAAAAGACCAAGTGTAATTTACATCTGTACTGCAGAAGCCCTCTTTTCATCACAGTGGCTGTCAATTTGTCAAATCAGTTGAGTACACCTCCATTTCAATAAAAAAAAAACTAATTGAAATGCAACGGTGGTTCAGGACCTGCACTTCAACTGTGTTGTGCCTTCTCTATTAGGTAAGATTGTAAAGCTTTGGTTTCAGAAATTCCTTCATGTAAGGTTTCTTATATAAGAAGATCAGCGAACCAAGCTGCTCATACTTTGGCAAGAGCAGCTGTTTCTATGTCTGACTCCATGGAGGGGTGCCCCTTCTCTCCTCACTGATGTATTAAGTTTGGATTTGTGTTAATACAGTACTTTTCTTTCACACAAAAAAATGCAAGTACTGAAGAAGTCTGATTATACTGAGTTATAATATAGAATTTGAATTATATATTAGTCATACTTCAGAATAATTATAGAGCTTAATTTATAGTTTTCATTTCAATTAAAAATTTTAGTTAATATAGTAAAGATTACATCTTATTTTGTAATATATTTTTATATTAATTTGAGATATTTAAGATTAAATTGAAAATAATTTTTCATATTTATCGATGACAACAAATATTGGATAATCATATATTGAAGAATTAACAAATTATATCTATAAACAAAAGTAGCTTATAAATTGTGGCAGAAAAAACACCAAATCTATTTTATAGGATGGAGAGAGTATCAAACAGCTTTAATACACCACTGTTTCTTTTTTAGTTTTTAATCGATTTAGTAAGCTGTTTCCACGTTGGCCAAGTCTATTGAGGGGACAAAATACTTTTTGCAAGTTTTAAATACACTCTATAGTTTAAACTCGAAAAATTTAGTTAAAAAAAAACTTTTATTATCTACATGCTATCCGATAAAAATAAGGAAAAGGGAAAAATAAATATAGAAACATGTTGCTTTACGCCAGTAAATACAGACTACATATTCATGATTTACTTAATTGTGAAACACATGTTCGTAAAATGACATTCTTAAATGAATTAAAGAAAGAAAAATGCAAAAACCGAGTTGAAACAAATTTTTATTTATTTATTTATCCTAACAAAGTCTGTTCACCCCAAAATGCCAGTTCAATTGCAAGAGATAATGCAAGAAAGAATCTGAGTCATTAAAATATCTTATAATGACTTAGTATTCCAATTTACCAATTTGTCAAGCAAAACAAATTTTTAAGTAGAGTTAGTTTATAATATTATTTATAAATTAAGTCAATTACATTTATATATTATTTTATTTATATCAATTAATGTGAGTGAAACAATTAAATGCATCACACTTAATAATGGAGTCACATATAGTTAAGGATAGACAATTGTTTTTCTTAATTTATTGAAATGCATACATTTTTAATATTTTCCCTTTTAAAAAAATATATTTACTCTCTTAATTAAGAAATTTCTCCTAAAAAAATTAAATTTGCTTTCAACTATGAGAGTTTGGTTCCGCCACTAGTGTTATTGTATGATTGAATTAATTTATAAATGATGTAGAAAGTTGAGTCTACCTATTAAAAAAATTTTAAATCGATTTAATTTATCATATCATTTATAAACTAATCTAATTATAAAATAATTAAAATCTGCATATATAATTAGATTAATTTAAAGCAGGCAAATTTAATAATTTCTCCTGCCTAATAACAAAGACAACAAATGAAAAAATAAATAAACAAGTAAAAAAAAAAAACACAAAGAAGCTTCGACTGAATAGAGAAAGATAATTTCTCCTGCCTAATAACAAAGACAACAAATGAAAAAATAAATAAACAAGTAAAAAAAAAAAAACACAAAGAAGCTTCGACTGAATGGAGAAAGAAAGTGGAAAAACAGAGTGCTTGAAAATAAGCCACAAGAAAAGAACCGAGTAAAACTATAAGACAAGTCAAAAGTATCGGCTTTGGTATGTTCTCTCACACAAATGACCAATTGCTTGAACTAGTCAAGTCTTTCCACCTTATCATTGCATCCATGCCTTTATAATTCCAACCCATCTAAATACCCTAAACTCCAAACATTTCTTTACAGTTCTACCAAATCAAGAAGAATGGAAATCGTTTCTCATATGTCTAACAGAGACAGGCTACAGCTTCCGGCGAGGCAGTCTCCCCTCCGAATCGAAGGAAATCGGAATAATCATTTGTTTCCTTCATCTCCCAGAGTACGGTCAAGTTGTACGTGCTCGAATCGGCCTGGTTCAGCAAGGTGTAGCCGGCATGGATATATCGTGCCTGGTGATAAATTTAAGAGGCATAATGCTAAGAAAGAAATTCTAAGGAGGGCGTTGGCACCGCCGGGTCGCCGACCGACTCTTCGGTGGTCGAATTTCCGGCCAACTCCTAGTCGCCTTTCTAACATGTCCATGGCTTAATTTTTTTTTTTTATAATTATTTTAATTATGTGATTTAGAAAACAGAGTGAGTGTTGTAGCATTGGATTTTTTTTTTTCAAATACGAATATATGTATATTTTTTTTCTTTTATTTTAATTGCTGGAATGTTGAATTCCATACAGGTTTACAAAAATTAATAGAAATTTATAATAGATTAGACAGCCACTAGTTAATTTTTAAGAAAAAATTAGGTCTAAAGCTAGTTTTTTAAAAAAGTTAGGTCTAAATTTATATGGTATCAGAATCATGATTTATATACGGTACTATTTATTATATTTTTACGTTTCAGATAATCTTCTTCTGTGTTGTGCTTTTATAATGGGTCTAGACGTGAAATGGAAGTATCGAATTCTACACCAGTGGGCTTACAAAAATTAATAGAAGTTTATAATGGATTTGACAATCTTCTACTTTTAAACTAATTTTTAGAAAGAATTAGATTTAAAGTTATTATCTATCAAATTTTACATGGAAATTTAAAATATGAACTGAATTCTTCATCGGTTGAATTTATTGATGATTTGGAGTTGAAGGTTTGGAAATTAACTCCAGAAATTGACATTTTTATGTCATTATCCAGCAAGTGTCGGTATTGAAAGAGTATTAACATGTGAACCCAACACACAAAATACGTAAAATTAACTGATTAATGTTGAGTATATACAAATTTGTATCATAAACGAGTCAACATATTTATTACATGGTAGAGACAAAGCTTAATGAGGGCAGCCCTCTAAGATTTTGAAATTTTTTCATATATATATATATATATAGTATACATACAAATTATAAAAAATATTTTTTTTATATATTTTTAATATTTGGTTTTCCCTTAATAAAATAATTAATTAGATAAAAGTAAACATGTACCAATATTAAACTGATATATAATTACTTAATTTTTATTAAATTTTATATTTAATTTTAAATTATAAGTATTTATGATTAGAGTTTATAATAAATTAGATATTTTAAACTTTCAACGTTATATAAAATATACCAACTATATTTCCAATAGAAAAATAAAAAATAATGTCTTTTATCTTTAAGAATTTTTATTATTATATATATATATATATAAACAAAAGGGATGAAGTAAGTTCAAGTTAAATTATTATTTTTATTCTATTTTTTAAAATTGAATTTGATTAATTAATTTTGATAAAAATTTACATAATTTTATTGTTTTATTAATTTTTATCAATTTCAACTTCTTTTTCTTCTTAATTATTGTTATTTTTTATTTTACTTTTGTTATATTTTAAAGTCAAGTATTATTCATTAATTTATTAAATGTTTTAAGTTTTACCATGGTTAAACAAAAAAGTATTGATGTATTTTTTTAATATTTTCATATTGAAAATGAAATTGATGAAACTTTTAATTCAAATTCTATTATTAATGAAAACCTTAAAAAAACATAAAGTAACATTTGAGATTATATGTTTTTATTTGCTAATTTGTAAGTTGTTCATGTTGTTTTTTTTTTTGGCTTGAAATTACTTAATGACAATAAAATATATGATAATATTTTGTTTAGTGAGAAATTTATTTATAGAGAACTGTTACTTCTTGGATGCAAGTTTGGTCTCCCAAAACTTGGAGTCAAGCTCCGTCACTGTGATACAACTCAAATTAAATCATGTCATGGGTTAATATGCGAATTCGTTACAATTCATTTAATTTTTTTGTATCGTATTGTGTCAATCCGACCAAACTCATTTATAATACGCATAAATTTATTGAAATACCAAAGTTAACAGTGTCATTTTACCCAAAAAAAATAATATTTAAATATCATTTTCGTGTCGTGTCAATCATATTATATCGTGTTAAGTGACAAAAAAAAACATAATCATCTTGTGTCGTATAGTATAAAATGAACCGAAAAAGCATAATCGCGTTGTGTTCGTATTGCATTTTATAATTCAAATACGATACTAAAGTTAAACGTGTTATACATTTATTTATATAACCCGTTTAAATTTCATGTCGTGTTTTTATCAATCCGATTAATAAATAGATTGTGTTCATATTGACTCTAATTGTGTCAACAGAGTGAATCGACACAACACGAATAGGCTATCTGGTCTGATATGACATCTCATTTTGATACCCTTAGTGTTGAAAGCACATCAAAATCACAATATACTATACAGTTAAAAAGTACATACTTCATAGGCTCTAACAGGCTATTTGGTCCCTTGCCCAAATCTATAGGAGAAATGAGGAAACTGGAGCAGCTAAATGTGGCGCACAATTTGAATAGACAGATTCCTGACAATATATGTTCATTGCCTAACTTGCAAAATTTCACATACTCCAATTATTTTTTCCGCTGAGTCACCTATGTACCTGAGGTTGCCAACGAAATATGATAGGTTAGATTGTATTTCAACAAATATTTGCAGCGACACTAAAGTTAAACATATTATATATGTCGTATTCATATAACTTGTTTAATTTTTGTATTGTGTTCGTATCGATCTGATTAATAAATATATCGTATTTTTATTGACCTTAATCGTATCATCAAAGTAAATCGACACAACACGAACATGCTATTTGGTCCGACATGGCATCCCATTTTGATACCCCTAGTATTGAAAGCATATCAAAAGCACGATATACTATGTAGTTGAAATGTCCATATTTCATAGACTCTAACAATCTATCTGGTCCCTTGCCCAGATCTATAGAAAAAATGAGAAAACTAGAGCAACTAAATGTGGCGCATAAGTTGAATAGTCAGATTCTTGATAATATGTTCATTGCCTAACTAGCAAAATTTCACATACTCCAATTATTTTCTCTGATGAGTCACCTCTGTACTTGAGGTTGCCGACGAAAGATGATAGATTAAATTATTTCGACATATCTTTGCAGCGATCATCTAAAGAATGCAGGTCCTTTTACTCGCATCCAGTTCGTTGCTCACATCCATAACAAAATATAATTTGGATAAATTTGTTATGTAGATTGATCAGATTGAGTATATTATCACAACATTTATATTAATTAGTTTGTTAACCCATGAATCAGAAATCACATTAGAAAATTGACACTGTTGGAAAACACACTGTGAGAGCGGCCTGTTGTACCCCACTGTTGAATTAGTTGGCTCAAAGGTTGCAATCTTTACATTTCAAGTTTCAATGAATTGGTTGCATTAGCATTTTGATGGCATACTTAGAAAAATTTAGAAAGGTTGATAGATTCTAAGGAGAACGTTCTTCTTCATATTATGGTTTGGTTTTGGTAGCTCAGTTTTGTTCAAAATTATTGCTATTCAATAAAGGAGGAAAAGAAATACTGAAGGGAGAAAATCTCTATGAGAATCTTAGAAGACGCAAATTTCTATATTCTATAGAAATTTTTAAGTACCATGGCATGTGATCTTTACAGTTAGCAGGAGAAGTAGGAACTTGTACTGAGCACTACCTCAGAAAGTATAAGAACCTTCATACATACACAGGCAAGTATAGTAGATGTGTGTAGTATATATGATAACCAGTCAGTCCATCTTTCCGAGCTGCAATATGTTGCCCGGCCTCAGTTCCCCGATGATTGCATTGTCGGTTCAGCTCTCAACTCTTACAACCAACTCATCATGTTTTAACCTCGGCTTCTCATTACTCCTGTAAAGCAAAAAAAAATACTGCTAGTTACGTATAGCTACTTGTGCATCTATGATTGAGAAGTATACAATAAATATGTTTACCTCAGTAGGAGTGTTCAACAAAGAACTGGAACTGGCTTCCGCTGTCTCTGATATTCTTGCTTCTGATTTCTCGTTTGAATATCTGGTACAGAGAACATATTACTACGTTAGGACCCAGTCAGAATGTAGACCATAGATTCCTCTAAATTATATCCGCATATATATCAGTATCATGTACACCACAAAACAGCTTAAAGATGAATCGAAGTCATTATTTGGCAGTATTACTGCAGGGACCACAAAAAAATTGCTGTTGCAAAGCTTCAATTTTTCCAAGCCAGAATTTTTTGGAGAAAGAATGAGGATAATCACAACGAAATTCATTCTATAAAAGACCATATCTCCTTGCTTTTCTGTAAATGAGAGCCAAAGAACACATAGATGTCTGCATATTAGCTGAAAGAATGCATATTTTGTCATCAGCAGCAAAACAATTCTCACAAATATTAATTGCTTTTGGTGCCAAATGCATGAAATTCAGAAACAATTCATAATACTACTTACGTTGAGAGTATCGTCACCCAAATGAGTTCCACACAATCCACCCAAAGAAGCCTTTGTTCCACTGGGATCACACCATACGTAATAAGATGAGCAAAAGGCCAAAGTTTCCATCCCGCCTGCACAACAGATTATGTTAAAGAATACAAAATCAAGCAATGTTTGAAGCAAGGAAAAAGTAACAACAAGAACCTATGTGATTCTGTAAATAGTTCAAATGATAAACAAACCTCCAGATCAAGCAAATAATAGCAAAAATAAACCAAAAAATAAATAAATTTCTTTTATCCTACGTTCATTTTGAGCAGAACCCAACCCAACTAGTAACATTATTCCATCATCTCATTGAGGTAAAACTTAAAGTTCTCTTCAACAACTAAAAAACAAAGCAATTTGGCACAGGATTAGAACCAATACAGATTACAATTAATTTAACGCATTTTTATGCACCTGATAAAGTTTATCTAAAACTGACAAGAGTGCCTTTAAAGGATGCACATGAAATGGCTAACAACAAAATCAAATGTCGAGAAAAAGGCAGAAGGTTGTCTTACCGTCAGCATAGGCAAGAATGTAGCCTTCAATTCACTAAAAATGCTGACTGGGGATTCCAGACGCAGGAATCCTAATACTGTATAATAAATGCTGTTCCAAAGTGCTGCCCATGCAGTCTGATCGAACACCACTTTGACAGGGACCACCCACCAGTCTTGAAATGGAAAAAGCTCCTGAAGAACAGGGGAAATAGTTCATATAATCACAGAAATAACTTATATCAAAATAGATAATACTAGTAACTTATGAAATGCATAGGTTAATTAAAGTTGATATAATCACCTCACAAAACTGGTAATAGTAATGCGAAAGAGAGCCATGTAATGTAAAGCCAACAAGGCCAGATCTGAACATTCGTTCACGGTCAAATTCAAAGAGCGGTTTACCTTCATAGCACTGTAGATAATCCAAAATTAATAAATAGAAGGAACAACTTACAACTAGATGAGAAGGAAATATATTTATCTCCGAACATTGCTTACCTGTGCAATCCAATCTCCTAGAGAATAGACCACTCCACTAATCATCATTTTTGCTAAAACTGGGTTTGTTTTCAGAGCTTCCTCATAAGCAGACCAGTTGTGTTGAGGTGCATATCTCAGTATCTCATAAAGGGTCCACCCCTAAGAAAAAGGCAAAGTGATGAGACATGAGAAATGAAATTTATTAATAACAGACGTTAGTTTAACACATCAAACACGCCCATGTACGTAATTTTGCAATGCTTGTCCAGATGGAAATACTCGCAGATGAACAATTTAAAATTTCCAATCTCAAATTAAAGCTTCTAATCAAATTTCTTAACAAGCAATTAACAACTATGAGCTAATTGAATCGCACTACTCCAATGACATCCATTAAGCCATACATCTTTGAATTCTTCATTGCATCAAACATGTTCTAGGCACTTTCACTCTCCCGCTAAAAGCTTTCAACTTCCATCAGATTAGCTCTCTACTTAGCATATTACTAGAAATATCTTTTATTCCTCATAAACCTATTCAAGTACTCATTCACCCGTCAAGTGAACTAGAACAAACAAGAAGGAAAAGAAAAATGTTCAGCTATTAATACCACATAGTAGCTAAACAAGCAAAAAGAATTCAATTGTTCAAATGCCAGGATAAAAGGGATTGAAGAACGTCTTCATTTATGCACAAATCTTGAACAATAAAAAGTTTCATAAAAAGAAAGAGAAGTTTTTACATTCTTCTAAATTAGGATAAAGAGAAACGGATTTCCATATATCAATAGCAATAAAACGAGTCAAATGCACGAAGAAACCAATTGACAGGGAGAACCATCTACTAAAGGCATAAAATAGATTAACAAGTTAACACTACAAGTCTTATCACACCATTAAAATTAGAGCAAAAGACATCAATTACTTCGCAACTCAAATCCCAAGTTTGCAACAGAAAACAAAGACAACACATATAAACGAGAGGTACGTAAACATACATGCCAGTAATCATGATCAATTGTCAGCAACTTGGTTATGGCACAAGAACCCGCAGCAAGAACAATCAATGCATTAATAGTCCTATCAATTAACCTATCCATTTCCAACTCTCTCTGTCTTCTGTCTCCATCATCTTCAATACCAGAACTAGAAGCGGAAGAAAAACCTTCAAAAGACAACTGCCCTTCACTCGATCCAAACCCGCTCACTTGAGTCACTAATTCGGTCCGCTCGCTCTCTACCTGGCTTACGACCACCCCTTCTTGCTGGTCTGTGCTGTCTTCACTCTGTACTGGGATGAAATCAAGCTCTTCTTGGACGACAGAGTTCAAGAGCCAGATATCTGTTCTCTGTCTGTTTTTTGAGAAAATTAAGCTCTGGGTTAATTTTGAGCGTAGGAAATGAGAATTCGGCAGGATTTTCGAAGAGGGTTTCCTGGATTTGGATAGAGGAAGGAAACTATGGGCAGAAATGGTGTGGAGAGAAGCCATGGTTGGCCACTGAGTTGAGGTTGGGAGGAACTGAGTTGAGTGGATCGAGTTATCAAAATCTAGCTAACTATTCGTTTCTCCAAGTTGGAGCTTGCGAAGGAAGCCAGGATTTATAGCTTGTACATAATCTTGTGTGATCCAGATATAGTAATTATATGTCGATTATCGTTTTTTCACTTCGCAATCGCGGTACAGATGAAGTATCGATTTGGTCACGGAAATGTAATCAGTTTGCATGGTGGTGATTGGTTAAAGAAGAAACAGATCTAGAGAAGTGGTCTGGAACGGAACGCAGACGATAATATTTCTATTGCAGTTTGCACTTTAAGATAACAAATGCAGTCCACATGAGAATGGCAGCAGCTCAAAAATCTTCTGATAATAATAAAAATAATCATAGGTCATAACTACAGCCATAAATTTTAAAAAAATACAAAATAAGAAAAAAATGTATAAAAGTAAACAAATTCTCCTAATAAAAAATTATAAATAAAACGATATAGACAAATAAGGATTTGATTTTAATAGATATATATTATAATAATTTCAATATAATTAA
This sequence comes from Balakata baccata, assembly GCA_949630135.1. Classification (NCBI taxonomy): domain Eukaryota; kingdom Viridiplantae; phylum Streptophyta; class Magnoliopsida; order Malpighiales; family Euphorbiaceae; genus Balakata; species Balakata baccata. The sequence continues at coordinate 7,675 of CATIWF010149902.1, read as the reverse complement.
GATACGAAAAAAATTATATCATAAATGAATTTTACATGATTAGATATTATTAAAAATATATAAAAAATTTAATTATTTTAAAATTAAATTATATAAAATATTTAAATATATATTATAATATTTATATATAATAAATTTATAATATATTATGCTAAAATTAATTGTATTAGTATATAATTATATAGTTATTATTTTTATAATTATATTAATATTATGTACAATTGTATAAATATAGTCAAATAATTTTATATAATAGGCATATGAGATACCATACTATTAAAATTATATAAAATAGAAATAATATATCATACAATTAAATATAACAAAAAAATAAAATATAATTAAACTGGAGACGAATTATCACGCATATTTGTTTTATAGAATTTGAAGAGCCACAAAAAAATTCAGAAACTATGACCCAAAATATCTTACGTGTCAATTTATTTATGGACTCAATTATATGAAAGCAATCTAAATGGGGCCGTCAGGATGAGTCATGGATAAACATGAGCCAAGTCACCGTGTGGGTCCCACAATAGCAGCTTCAAGCCTTCAAGATCATAGGAAATCCACAAATCATGGATCTAAGTGCCCTACACAACTCCAGAAATCCAGTGGGAAATGAAAGCTAAATTTGTGAAAAATCTGACATCATTTTGTGGCATTGCATGTTTTCAGAGCAATTTTAATTTCTAAACCATAAAAAATTTACAAAATCTAAGGGCGTGTTTAGCTATACAAAATTGTTTTTTGTTTTTATTTTTCAGTTTTTAAAGAAAATGAAAACTTTTCATTTGTATGAAAAATTAGTAAAACATGTTAATTTTTATAGAAATTGAAATTTTTTTTTTATTTTTTAAAAATAGAAAATGTGTTTACTTCTCATGTAAAACTTATTTTCAGTTTTAATTATTATTATATAAAAATTATCTTATATGTCTAAACAAATAAAAACATATTCAATTTAAAAAATAAAATTTAAATTGTAGGAACTTTGAAAATAGAAATTATAGTCTATTGTATTTACTTATATATTATTAATCATTATTTTTTATAAGTATATATTGTTGATTATTGTCAATAAATAAATATTATTTAATTTATATTTGACCTAATTAATCATTGTCAATCACTAAAACATTTCTCAAGAAAAAATAAAAATTATTAAAATGCTAATAATAAGCTACAAACATTTACTTATATATTTACTTTAAGAAACATAGTACTCACCAAAACCATCAAGCTCGATTATATTTGTAACATCTCCTTACCATACCATACTGTAAAATGGCAGAATCAGATAATATTATATACTATATTCTGATTTATCATATTGATTTTTTTAAGAAAAATTATATATTTATTTATTTATTTTACTCTCCATTAATACCTTAGACCGGAACTAAAAAAAATAATAAATACAACTGCTCTTGCAGCCTCGACTGCTGATGCAATATCATAGTGAATAACTCAATGCCTACATAACTATATCTCAAAACTATGCGTCTATCATATAATAAATCTGATGCATTTGTGCTTATAAAATATCACTATTATAACGTTATGCACACCTTACAGTTCTCTATTTGGCATGCCAATTTATCTATCTATTTTAGTTTAGGTATAAGTCATAGGCGTATATTCACATATTTCATAATTTTCCTATAGATAATTCATTTTAACATATAATCATTTATCTATAATTTGTTATTGCATGCATAAATGTCTTACTCATTAATTTATTGTCTATCACAATTTTTTATTTTTTTATTAGCGTATATTAAAATTCAAATCAAATAACAATTAGTAATTGTTCACTTAATAGATATTCATTTAAATTACAAACATAAAACTTTATTTACATAATCATACTATATTTTTAATTATATTTATCTGTCAAAATATCATTTTTCCATGCAAATATGTAGATCCCATATCAATATAAAATTTCAATAAGTTATTATATTTTCAATATATTATTATTATTATTATTTTAAAACCCAATTTTATACTAAACTATATATAAATTTAGACCCACGTTTATTATTATTAGACTACCCTAATTAACCAATGCGCACGCACACACACGTATGCACCACCCCCACACACACACCACCTACACCCACATCCACACATTACCTACAAAAGGCCTGTTTTGCATTGTTGTTCAAATCTGTCTCTCTTGTTTTCAAAAGGACTAAAAGAAAAAGTTTTAATAGCAAAAGCACATTTTTCTCTCTTTGGTAAATTAAACTGTAAACTGCTGTGAAATAAATAATAATAATTTTATGTGTTTGATTAAAAAGTGCTAAAAGTGCTTTTACGCGTAAACCTTTCTCCCTCCAAATGGCTCAATTGGCCATTTATATGGTACATGAAAGTCGGTTAGTAACCGAGTTATGTTGTTTTATATATTTCTAGAATTAACACTAGAGAATCTTAGAATTTTGAGAATAATTAAAAACATGAGATGAATATATATATACTTGAAAATTTAGATATGCATTAGTGATGTGAGTGACAAATTTGTTTAATTAATTTTAACTAATTACCATTTAAATTCTCATTCTTTCTTATTTTTTATTAACTTATCTCAAAATTTATTTATTTATTATTATTTAATTTACTTCAAATATTTCGATTTTTCTCAATAGATTCCAAATTTAAATTCTTATTATTATTTTCTCTTTTTTTTTTAATCTCAATTTAGACTACAATTAGTTTGAGGTATTTATTACAATAACGCTCACGACTAGAAGTCCAAATTAGTGGATGATACAATTCTCTCCCTTTCAAAAAATTTTGTATTCAAAATTTACCTGAAAAGTCAAGTTGAAATAGTTAAGAGTTCCAATAAGAGAAAAACAACATCAATTTAATATATATGCATGTGACATATAATTCATATCATACAATTTATAGGCCTAATACTGTCTAATTTGTGCTTAGATGCCACTAAATATAACATCCATTCACCCTACCGTACGTACTAAAAAAATATGTATTTATTTATCTTATTGTCCATTAATATCTTAAACCAAAATTAAGAAGATATAAGAGATGCGATTGCTTTCGCAGTCTCAACTGTCAATGCAGCCTTACAGTGAATAAATCAGCACCTATATAATCATATTTCGACGCTATGCGTCTATCATATATCAAATTCGGCGACGCTATACACGCTTTACAGTTTTTTAATTGGCATGTCAATCTGTCTGTTTATTCTAGTCTAGGTATGAGTCATGAATTTATATCCACATATTTCATAATTTTCCTATAGATAATTCATTTTAACATATAATCATTTATCTATAATTTGTTACTACATGTATAAATGTCTGACTCATAAATTTCTTGTCTATCACTATTTTTTATTTCTTTATTAGCATATATTAAAATTCAAATCAAATAACAATTACTAATTGTTCACTTAATAGATATTCATTTAAATTATACACATAAAACTATATTCACATAATCATATCATATCTTTAATTATATTTATCAATCAAAATGTCATTTTTCCATGCAATAATGTAAATCCATACCAACATAAAATTTCAATAAGTTATTATTATTATTATGTTAAAACCCACTTTTATACTAAACTATATATAAACTTAAACCCACATTTATTATTATTAGACCACCTAATTAACTGCAAATTATATTGTGGACCCTGGTCTATAGAGTATTATACAGTTCTTAGGTCAAATGGGGTTGAGGCCTGTAAGTTCCATTTGAAAACTACATTCCTAAGAAATCAATAGTTGTCTAGGCCAACTGCATGTTTGTTGGGCTGAGCATTGCTCCATGGGCCTTTGTTAAATCTATGAATCTTCTGACTGTATCATGGGAGTCTAACAAACCAATCTCTCAAAACTCCTGTGAATCTGGAAGTGAATTCCAAGATTATTGCTGGGAATCTGGAATTAGGACGTCTTTGTTGGACTTCAATCTAAGCATAGAATTCTTGAATTCTATCTCTCCATTTGTGAGGAGAAATATCATCAAAAGTAAACCAGGGACCATTTTGTGGCATAGGTGGAACTTGAGGACCTGTCCCTGGAGTATTTGTATCCATTTCCTCGTCAGGTTCTTCTGTATGATAGGCAAGTTGTTGGTGAGTTATACCACTTTGCTGGGAAGAGGCTGGGTCTACCATAAACTGGGTAGAAAGAAAATGCTTTGGGTCTAGTTCATCATCTGAAGGATCAGGTTCAGATTCGGAATTGTCAGAACAAGAAAGATACGGGATATATGGGGATGGGTTGTCTAAGTGAGGTAAAGTTTGAAGAGCTTGTTGTTCCAAAAAGGTTGTGATGGTATTCTTAGGATTAGGTGGTTGGACCATATGAGAATGGGCTATTTCTTTCTGCTTTTGAGGCTGGGAAAAGGTTTGGGAAATAGGTATGGATTGATCAACAGGAGACGTTTCAGGTACAGGTGTTTGGGTAGATATGGTTTCGGGTTGGACTGAAACAGTACCGGGCTTAGCTTTAGGAGTAAGCCGTGGGCCTAAATTAAGTTGTTCCATAAACTGTTTATGGAATAATTATGAAGCAAGGCCTAATCTTTCCAGCTCTATTTGTGAGGGTTGGTGAATAGGGGGTGGCGTGAATAGTGGCTGGTGAGAGGTAGGAGGATGCAAAGAGGTAAACAAACCCAGAGGATCAGAAAGTGATGGAGACTTAATATAATCCTGCCTGAGATCTTGCTTTAATGAAGCAATCTCTCTTTCAAGTTTTTGCAATTTTACTGCCTTAGCATCAAATGTGACATCATACATTCTGGTAGAGATCATATTCATCAATTCACTTTTCAAGTCTGCTTGCCTCCATTCTAGCTATCCCAACAGCTTGTATAATGCTTCATATTGGGCTGTCTGTTGATTGTTCAGCACAGAAACCTTGCTCGTAACATGATCAACCTTGTTTTCAATTCTCTAAAGCACTATATTTAAACCTGCGCATTCTGTGTTTGCCAATTCAATATGGATTCTGCTGGAGTGATAGGCTTGGATGTTCCTTCAGGTGTTACTGTCGTAGATCTGACATATGGAGAAGTCCGGACTTGGGAGTAATAAAAATATGGTGACAATTTTATAAATAAAATAAACTTATACATATTCGTTTATTGATATAGGTTCATTAGTTTATTGATAAATGTTCGTTTTATTTTAAAACAAAATCAACAGTTATTTTGTGTTTTTTTTCATTTTCAGATACTATTTATTTCGATTTATTGTTTTTCTAATAGTTTTGTCTCAATTTTTTTGTTACGTTTTGAGTTTTTTGAAGATGATTCAATGATACAAATCAAAACATAAAAAATATTCATTAAATTAAGTACACAAAAATAAAATAAACATGTATTAATATAAGAAATGAACTTTTATTAATAAACTAATGAACATTTTTCAATAAACTAATGAACCCTTAGGTCATTTATTATGAACTTTTTCAATTTATTTGTAATGAATTTTTTCATTAAACTAATGAATATTTACTTTATTTGTATTGAACTTTTTTTAATAAATTAATGAACATTTTTCAAAAAACTAATGAATCTCTAGTTCATTCGTAATGAATGTTTTCAGTTTATTTACAATGAACATTCTTAATAAACTAATGAAACTTTACTTTATTTGTAATGAACATTTTTTAATGATCTAATGAACATTTTTTAATAAACTAATGAATATTTAATTCATTCGTAATGAACATTTTTTCAGTTTATTTATAATGAACTTTCTCAATAAACTAATGAATATTTACTTTATTTGTAATGAACCTTTTTTAATGAGCTAATAAATATTTTTCAATAAACTAATAAACCTTTATTTAATGACAGATGATGAATATTTACAAAAATATCACCGTGTGATTGATAGCTGTGTAAGTTTGATTTATTTACAAAATTGTCATCGTTTCTTACACGTTGATGAACTTAGTCTATAATACTACATGGATTTGGGTCCAACATATAACAATTGCTAATTAAACTATACACACACGTATCAATTGTTTTATCCTGGACCTCAGTACATATCGCATTATGGACCAAGACATATCACACGTGTAATAGACGGTGATAATTTTGTAAATAAATCAAACTTAAATAACTATCAATCACACAATGACATTTTTGTAAATATTCATCATCTGTCGTTAAATAAATATTTATTAGTTTATTGAAAAATGTTCGTTAAAAAAAGGTTCATTAGTTTATTGAAAAGGTTCATTACAAATAAACTAAAAAAGTTCACTACAAATGGACTAAAGGTTCATTACGTCATTAAAAAAAGGTTCATTACGAATAAAGTAAAATTCCATTAGTTTATTTCATTGCGAATAAATTGAAAATGTTCATTACAAATAAACAACAGGTTCATTAATTTATTGAAAAAAGTTTATTACTCTTTTCCCTCGATGATGAAGCTGATGATAGAACACTCTTTGCAGCAGAATTTTCAGATTCCGACTCTCAGTCCGATTCTGATGAAGATAATCTCATGTTTCAAGATCCTTATCCACCATCCATCCACACCATTATTCCTTTTCCCCCATTACTTGAAGATTCTTCTACCACCTTAACCCTTTCACCACCAATATCTGTTCATTCTACTCAACCTACCCATCCGGTTCCAATGGTTCCAATCTATGTCTATCCTCACAAGTATGCTGATCCAATCAAGATAATTGCTTTAATTGATACTGGAGCCCATACTTCCATGATGAATCCAGCAGTCTTACCTGCCAGATATTGGATACCTCATACCCAATCCTTTCACGCAGCTGATGGTAAAGTTTTTCAAACTACCATGAAAACCAGAAACCCAATCATGCTACAGTTTTTCCCTGATTTGTTCACATGGACTCATGTCCTTGGCTATAATCTTTCAAACAAAGATTTAATCCTTGGATTTGATCTTTACTACAAACTCAGAAAACTGTCCATTCTTCCTACTGGTTTATCCTATAACCATCAGATCCTACCATTCACCACTACCCCTTCCTTGTTTACTCTTCAACCTTCCTTGACCTTGCCTCCTGCTTTGATACAAGACCTTCATGACTCTTGTTGTGCCTCTTCACACACTGAATTCCTACAGAAGCACTCTTCACCATTGTGGACTCGTCCAGAGTTCTTTATCGGTCTTCCTTTCAAAGACAAAGTAGATGACAATCCTACCAGAGCAACCCATCCGGATATGAATCCAGAAGAAATGCAGCTCGCAGTTCAAGAATGCTCACAACTTCTTCAAGAAGGATTGATTCAACTCACAAAGTCTAATTGGGAATGCCAAGCCTTCTATGTCAATAAGCGCACAGAACAGCTTCATGGCAAAAAACGCCTGGTCATTGATTACAAGCCATTGAACCTCTTCCTTCAAGATGATAAATATCCTCTTCCAAGGATTGATTCAATGTTTCCTTTCATGGCCTCAGCTAAAGTCTTCTCAAAGTTTGATCTTAAAGCTGGTTTTTGGCAACTTGGCATAATTCCTGAAGATCGATACAAGACGGCCTTTTGTATTCCCAACCATCACTACGAATGGACTGTCATGCCATTTGGTCTCAAAGTGGCACCCTCACTGTTTCAGAAAGCTATGATCAGGATATATGAGCCTCTCCTCAATACGGCCCTCATTTACATTGATGATATACTTCTG